>JAVTVJ010003566.1:0-64062 GCA_034509425.1 Eopsaltria australis
ATTCAGTGCAGGGAGCTCAGTGTGCAGCTGCAGTGAGAGCTGCAGGTTGAGCTCTGTGGGGCAGGAGTCCCAGCCCAAAGGAAAAGGCTGTGAACTGCTGACCTTTTGAATTCCAAAAGGCCCAGGGACCTGTGGCACCAGCCAGGTGACCAGACACTTGGACATGCAGCAAGAGTTGAGGACTCAGCTGGAAGATCACAGACCTTCACATACATAGACTGTAAGGGTATAAAAGCCCAGGCACTCCTTTGTTCAGGGTCTCTCTCTGGAGGCACTGGCTCAAGATTTTTATTCTGTTGCTGCACCATTATAAAATTACTTAAAGGAGACAGAGATCTGGGGTTCTTTTGTGGGAAGCCTGGATTTGAGCTGGTGAGGAAAGCTGGTCTGCCTGTGTGAGTGTGGGATGTGTAGGGAGTTGAGTGGGTACCCGTTGGTAGTTGCCTGCTGTGAAGGAGCTTTGGTCCCAGCAGTGAAAGTCTCTGGTTGTGGGAGTGTGACTGCCTGAGTGCCTCCTGAATGGTCAGGCTGGGACATTATCTTGCTGTGAGTCCTTGAAGATCATCAGTGAAGGACAGAGTGTTTGATTGTGTGTGAATTTGTTACTGAAAATTTCAGATTTCAGAATTCAACTCCAAAAATTAGTGAAGGACACATGGCACTGGAGCTAAAATATTATGACTCTATTAAACCAGATGTGAGGTGATCTACTCAGAATGAAACATACCAAGAGTGATGTCACCACAGTTTAAACTCTTGCCTATGAATAGCTGAGATCTGGGCTTAGCACAACATTCACCAGTGGAGATGCCCAGAAAAGCAGGAATCCCCACAGTCTGGAGGACATCCTGGCAGATCAAGTAGCGGGACTGTCCTTCTCCAATAAACAAGGCGGTGGAAGGAGCAACAGGGGCCACCTCCATATGTGTTGTAATTTATTGCTCACACAGGGCTGATGGTGACTTTGAATTTCCTATGCAACACCTTGGAGTTTGTTCTGAGTGTACAAATATTCTGTGTAACATTGGTGCAAAAGCTGAACTCAGACACTCTTTGCTGTTGATGTGGAACTTAATTTTAATAGAGCTGCTAAGCTGGAACTTTTTTCCCACTTTTCAGCTCTGGGCTCAGCAGTACCTGATGTAGCATGATGACATCCTGACCAGCCTCATCACAAAGCCTCCCAGTGCCTGGGGTAACTCTGTGTCTTCAAACACAGGGCTGTTCTCAGCCCCCCGTCTCATGAGCTTTCCTTTGTGCAGCTCTAATGCTTGGGGAAGGCAAGTATTTGAGATGGGATAGGGAATCACATGCAAAGAGATGCAGCTGCTGCTGCTGGCTGGGGCTCTGCTGCCCTAGGTGGAGCTCAAGCAGATGGATCCCCAAAAGGGGCCACCCGAAGGGGAAAGAGGAGGTTCATCTCCCAACCCTGCATCCCACTTGTGAGACAGAATGCGAGGCCATCTTCTCACTCAGCTCTGCTGCCTCCTCAGTGTATCACAGGTTCCCCTCTACCCTCCCATTGCCAGCTTGCAGCACTGCTTTTGTTAGAAGTCACTTGCAGAAACTGAGATTTTTCAGGAGATGAAAATGTGACTAATGAAGCAAAGAAAAATCACTTTGAACTGGGTTCAAAACACCCCTGCAGCATTTCAGAAGGGAAAAGCACCTTCAATGTGATACAAACCCTTGGTGGATGAGGAGAGTGTCACTTTTCTTTCATGGAGTTGAGTCATGGTAACACCCTGAAGGACAAATTTTTTTGTTAATAGCAAATTGTTTAACACAGTAAAATGTATTCCCCAGTGACACCCTACCACAGGCTAAATAATTCAGTTGATTGCCACCTTGATCTGCTGACAAATGTAATTTATCCTGGGAGCAGCCCCTTTCCCTGACAGAAATGATGGGAAGCCATGGTGCTGGTGAGAGTCTGGGCTGAGTGCAGGGCATCACTCACTGCTCTGCTGCAGCTCAGGATGGCATTGTTTAGGCACCCCAGCCTTTGCAGAGCCTCGGGCTGTTAAAGCAGTGCTCATGGGTGGGCTTTTCAGGAATGTGCTTTGGAGGACCTGCCTGCCCCACTCATGCTCAAAGCTTGTAGGTGTCTTGTCAGCTATTATAGAAAACAAGAAATCCTGACTATAGTAAGAAGTGGAGAAAATAAAGCTGAATAAAGACAGTAGTGAAACAAACTCCATTTACCCTCCCCCACAGTGTTCAACTCATTCTCTGTCCTATAATACAGATGGTAAATAGAGCTTCTTCTCCTAAAAAGCAAAAGTAGTTGTTACAGGAATAATACGCATGACATACTCGGTAGTGAGATTTCTCAACGAGAAGTGCTTGAGCTACAGACACTCCTTGTAGCAAAGAGGGGCCAGGTGTTATGAACCCTTTCTGCCCTCAAGAAAGGTCCTGTGGGTACCCAGCTCATTAACACAGCTCTTCGTTTTCCTCAGCTGCAGCCTGACTTCTTGCACAAGTGGCTGAAGCAGACCAAACCTCTCTCTGCCATCAGGACCTTAAACATGAGTTAATTTTTCCTGTATAGACACAATCGCAATCTCCACATCACAGGGATCAGCCTGGCTCCTGCATATCCCACAGGGGCTCCTCTGCTTGTCTGTGACTGGTGGTTTCATGAACTGAGCAGAGCAGCAGTGAGACTGCAGTACAACTGCTTCAGTGAAGAGGAGCAGTCCTGCCTCAGGCACTGTCCTCAGCTGTTCATGCTGATTTCTCACTACTGCTCAGTGCTGGCTGAAGAGATGCCATGTGGGATCATGCACAGTGTGAGACATCTGACTGGACTTTAAACTTCATATCGTGTCAGCTGCTAAAATTGTGCTCAGCTACATTTATTTCCCTTATGCTCTTTCCCAGTGTAACTGAGAATTCATTCAGGGGTTAGCTTTTCATTTCCTTCACAGTGTCTGGGAGACATAGTACTAGTCATTCCTGTCTTTTTATCATGTGGCTGCAGGTCTCACACCAATATCAGTGTCTGTAAAGAGTAAGAGATTGCTATATATCACTTGTAGTTTATTATACACGTTCAAATGTTTGTGAATCCTTCAGGATATTGGTTTTGAAGAATGGGATCGGCTAGCCCAGATTAAGGTGGGAAAGAAATCTATTGTCTCTATAGTGTCACAAATGCTACAGTGAGGGCTAAATCTGTTGTCCCATCTTTGCTAAATCACAATCAGTTACTGCTTTGAAATAACACCACAGAAAAGAAAGCAAGGGGAACACTGTACAGCAAATCACATTCCTGAAGGCCATTAGGAAACCATGTCCTTGATACAGACATGCACAAGACTTAGCTTCAAGCTCTGTCTGAGCCAAACATGTAAGAAACTCCTGTTCCTGGCCCAGTGAAGCACTGGGACTATGGACATACAATAGGAAAATGACTAAAGCAAGTAAATTGGCCCTGTCAATGATTTGATATGTCCTTTTTGCAAGAACCCCAAGTTGCAATGACAGCTGAAGGAGAGCATTTTCAGCAGCAGAAATGCAAAGCCTGAGATCACATTTTGTGCTTCAATCCTTTACTTTTGTGTTTGTTTCAGTATCAGGCAGGTGCCCCAACAGTCCATGACCCAACCTGAGCCCAGCACTCTTCTCTCTGTAATCAGTGGACATCTCCATCACTGATTTCTGTTGCCACCTGTCTGCCTCAGCTTTGTGCTGGGTACAACAAGCCTCTTCTAAGCCTCACCACACATCTCTCTGTAACACCACTTCTATTACTTCTATGTGTGTGTCTAAATTGGCTTTAAATAGAGCTGAACTTTCCATAAGGTGAAGTAAGTGTAGCTTGTTAACTCTGGGCAGTTTGGCACAAGAGATGGTGTGATTTGTCACGTTAAGTGGTTTAGAGGGATGACAAACGCATGTGATTTATGAACTGAAAGCCTATCAGCATCAAGCAGGCTTGATGATAAGTGTTGCATTAACTCTATTTATGGCATTGTCTAAAAGCAAAGATTGTGAAACTCGCAGTTTAGCGGTTACAAATAATCAAGCAAACATTATATTCATACACCGAGATTACCCTGAGGGCGGTTATCACTACCAGCTCTGCCTGTGAGTCAACCAGCATCTACACAAAGCACTCAGGGCCAAAAAGTGGGAGAAAAGTTTTTTTCCCAGGAAGGGGAAAAGAGATATGAGAATGGGTGACTGGAAAAGGCACATGCCATTGCTCTAGTGTTAGGAGAGGATGTTTGTGGAGCTGTTTAGTTTTATCGTGGACCTTCCTCCTCTGTGGATTCTCTGAACAGAATCTCGGCCCTCAAGGGCTGCTACAGGAAGGCCTCAACACCAGAGCTGCACACAGGTGTCAGCATGGCCCCCAGGCAGCCTCTGCAACCCGATCATATTTGCCTTTGCAGCTGCAGCAGCTACTCTGATCAGTACCAGTGCCCTTGCAGAAGAACAGGCTCCTTTCCAAAATATGGCACAGTTACTGCATCTAGACTTTGCTTGGAAGTGAGACCCTCATGGCCCAGGTCACGTCCTGTTTTAGATCTCCTTTCCCACAGCTATAACTTTCTCCCAGTGACCCTCCCCAAAGCAACAGCCACTGCTCCTCCTCTCCCAAGTTTCTTGTTCAGCTTGGGGCTACTAGAACATTTGTCACTTTGTTTTCAATGCTGAGCTAGTTTATTACACAGAATATAATTTCAGATGTGTTGGGAAATCTCTGTATTTCCACATATCATGTTCCTAAATTTGTTTAATCTCTGAAGTACAAACTTTATCTTTGACAAAGCAGCACTTTCATAAGTGATATTTTAAGATGTTTAGGGTTTTTTTTAATCCAAGAAGGACAAGTATTTCTTAGCTGAAGTGGCTCTCCCTGAGGAGAATCTTTCTCATCCAGGAAAAAACTGTAATTCAACACAATTCTGGTAGTGTTAGACATCACAGTAATGGACCCAACTTCAGAAACACTGTGAATTGTTACACAATTCAGGCAGTCAGTATGAGTCAGATAGGAGATGTCAGCATACCCAGCATAATGGTATATTTATCCTTTCAACTGCTCCCTCTGCATAGTCCTTTATTTTTCATGTATGTGACTCCTTACCAGTTATCCCAGTACTGTGCAGCCTGCAGTGCCAGTTTGATCAGTTAGGCCTCTAGGTGAAAGTACAGGAATATCTTGTGTCAGTGTAAAAATCACATATGTTGAAGGACCTTGAGATCACCTGGTCAGCCTTTTTCCACCTCTTGAAGTCTAAAGGCAGCTTCACCTTTGCTAGCAATGTCACAGAGCATCTTTAGCTCAAGAGCAGTAATGGGCTTCTTCATTTCAAACATAAACTGCTCTCCTTCTTTCCAATACTACTCCTAGGGCACCAGAAATGACCAAAAAAAACCCCTCCCCTGAGAGAGAGGCTTTTCCTAAAACTGCAGAATTAGGTCATTAGTGCAAGGGCAAAACCAGTCTTGCTTTCACCCACTGAAGGCATCGATAATTCAATGGGATGGAGCCCTCCAGCCCCATTTCTCATCCAGACACGTCGCTCAGCCACAGGGGTCTGTTTGCTACTGCCACTTGATGTCCCCAGCCAGAGCTGAGGAATTTACATCTTTCTGCAGCATTCTCAACTTTTCACCATTTTTTGACTCCCTAAAAATAACCTTAAGTAGTGCTCCAGGTGGTTCAGTTGCTTTTCTGCCCTTTATAACTTTTCTGCCCTTTATAACTATATGGCAGGATCTTTTTCTTGCCATAGCTTTATTCTGTAGTGCTTTTCTGAATTCATGCAACTACTGGGGATGTAAAGTTAAGGCAATACATGGAGTTTTAAGGCAGAGTGCACTGACAGATGTTTGAAAGCTATAATATGATGATTGCTGTGCAATCCATGCAGTCAAACAGGACCTGAGAAGACAGCTTAGAATTTAAAGCAAATGTGTAACATTTTCCACTGATTTTTCCACAAAGATCTGGGCTCTGAGAAACTACTCCTTCTGTCTTCCTCTTCACTGTCTTGTTGCAATATTTGCTGTTTTACAGACATGTCCTTATTTAGCCAACCAGCTTACAGAAACACAGCTTTCCATTGAAGGTTAATTTAGAGTCTCAAGCACATGTTCTCAGCTGCTGCAAAATTATGCCACTGAGTGCAATAGGCTCTGTCATTTTACATCAGCTGAGAATCTGCTTGCAAGGGCAAAATAAGTGGATGCAGCTGCAGTTCTCTTCCTTGGGAGTTGCCCCTTATACACAACTGATTGCAGGTGGCTGAGAGTTGGTATTTAAAAAGGACAAGTTTTTTGGTGTTTCTTTTTTTTTTAAATATTTCTTCTGAAGTTCATTCATGTGCTCTCTTTGATGGCTGCCCAGGACCTACAGCCCACCAGCCTCCAACTCTGAGGAAAGGATATGGACAGAATTCATTTGGAAAACGGATTTCCAGATCATAAATTAAACATTATCTCTCATGCCGTATCATGTGGCAGAAGAAAGATAAAATTGAAAATGTGACCCCTTTTTTCTTCTAATAATACAGTGCTATTCAACAGACTTAATTGTCCCTAAAGACACATGTAATAATTGATGGTCTGTCAATCAAAGCCCTTATTAGACATGCACATGATGTCACATCACAGTCTAAATCTTAATCTAAATCTAAATCTTCCTGCCAGTCAAAGATCTTTATATAGATTAATCTGATGTCAGATACAAGTTTTGTGTGTGACCTTTTACCCAACCTTTTCAAGGCTGTGATCAGAGAGGAGCTGGATCTTTTATGTCTGCTGCTGAGCTGGTATGATGGACACTGGGCTATCCCTGAGAGCTTCTCTCCTGGCCCTGCTCTGCTTTATGCTGTAGCATGGAGCCTGGAAAAGGGGTCTGCCTTGGGTGGCTGAGGGACCTGGGGTGGATCTGCACTGCTACAATTGGTGCACAGCAATTAATAACATTACTGGCTACTGGAAACATCATCTGTTCTGCTGGGGTTTCCTGCAGGCAATTCTCTTCCCCTTCCCACAACCTCAGGCAACTTTGTCTCTCATCTTTACAGGGAGAAAACAGTGTTGCGGAAGATTATTATCCCATTGTGCTTCCACACCTTCCATTGAAGAGTGGGAAAGGTGGTGTCTTCCTACTGGACCCAGCTGGTAAGTTACAGGTTGGAGGCACAGCTCTGTTACAACCCCCTTGTCTTCATGATGGTATCATACACAGCTCTTTGGGATTGGTAGCTGGACAACAAATCTGAAAAAGTTATAAATTTACTAACAGGTAATGCATCAAGCTTTATGTTGCCAGTTTCACTGGCACTTCAAGTCCCTTGAACTGAAATAAAAGCAAATGGCAGAGGCTGAGGCTTTCACGATAATGGAATTTATCTTCTGCAAATCTGCTCTTTAGATGTCAAGCAAAGCAATTTTACAATATATAGAAAAGATCTTGTCTGGCACTGTTGTATTTTTATTGGTCTCTGATGTAACTTGAAAATATTAGGCTATATTTTGGTGTTCTATTTTCTACAGGTTTTTCAGACAGCCTGATAAAACAAATGGAAAAAATGTCTGTAATTAGACATAATTTGTAAAACTAAGCCACTCTGGAGAAAGCCACACAGCAAGCTTGATTTGCATGTAAAACTTCAAAGTGCTTCCTAGATTCATGAACTACAGAAAGACTTGAAGTCAGCAGGAAAATGTCAGAAAACAATGAGAAAAAAATCCTGCCTTCAGGTTTGAAGGAGAGAAGGAAAACCCAGTATGTTCACAACTGCAGGACATGGTGTTCCTAGTGAGGTTGGCCTTGCATGTACCATCTGGCATAGCCAGTGTAAGTGGTTTCAATGCCGTTTTCCTTCCTGAGGAGTGCTTACAAAACAGAGGATTGCTCACAGTTTTTTCTGGCTCAGAGGCAATTCAAAACTTTCAGGTGATCTCCATGAATCTTTCTTAGAAGCGATGTCTACTAATGGAAGAGTAGTTGGCTGCTGCAGGAGAAGAGTGAGAGAGGGCCACTGGTGCAGCGGCCATAGTTAGCCCATAGTTAGCCCAGGAATAGGATGGCAAACCTTACCCATGGCAAGCCTTACCCCAGGGCCCAATATTGTGCGAAGGTTTTGTGGGTTTGAGCTTTTGAATGTGTTTTGTGCATTTTCTTACTTTTCTGCTTGGTTTCGAGTCTTTGTATAAAAAGGTTTCTTCTGACAGAAATGACAGAGTTTAACATTTGTCCTTGCAGTTAAAACAGCAACAAGAAACACCTAACAAGGCAAGCTAAAACCAGTGATTTATGAGGTTTTATAAAACTTTGATGGAAAAAGGATCATTTGAGTCATTCTCCTCTGATTCACCCACAGCTCATGTGCAAGTAAGTACTTTCCACACAGGAATTAGGATGCACACAATCCCAAGTAAATTCAGCTGCTGAGATGGCTCCATTGGCCCTCTCCATCACAGCAGAGACTTTTGTTGCCTGACTCCAGGGCACATTGTTGCTGCCAGCTGTGACCCAGCATAATCCTGCAATGCACGTGAGCTGCTAAATGTACAGGGGCTCATCAGGAATGGGCAGAGAAAGACGAACTTTCTGGAGCCTCTTTCCAAAAAGTTTCTTTCTCAAATGTTTTAAAGAAGAAACTGTTTTTTGCTGGGATAACCTTACTCCTTTTAGCTTGGAGTTGAAGCTTTAGACTGCTCTTCTTTCATTTCCCCTTGGAGGACAGGGAAAGGCTTAGAGGCTAGCAACAGTCTGGAACCCATGAGAAACCATAAAAAGAGTCTTATGTTTTCTGGCTGATACTTTTGCTATCCTGGTCCAACACTTGCAATGATATTGAGGTGCATGACATTAAAGGGGACAAACAGTGTCCAGTTGTTGCCAGTTTTACTTTCGTACTTCCTGCCATGTTGGTCTAGAAGATATTTTGTGGATCCTGCATGACTTTGTCACTGAAGGGTTAAAGCATGCTGTGGCTCTGTCTCCATTGTAAAGTTTGTTTTTTTCTGGGGTAACACCATGTGGTGGTGGCCCCTTTCTTAGAATGATGTCTGCCCCTTGTTACATTTATTATACCCCGTAGAATCCCCTGCTTATAATAGATTACATATTCTTAATCATCCTAGTGGTTCCAGTTCGCCTATTAGAGTTTATGGCCAAATGCCAGCACACTTAACAAAATTTACGTGACGTTTGCTGTGAGATGAGGATTAGGAGTAGGCAAAGCAGGCTCAAACTTTATACAGTATAAAGAAAGTTTATTAATATACCTAAGACAAAGGAAAAAAACAAGAAAAACCAGAACAAACTCCTCAGACCACCTCTCCTTCCCCCACCTCTCCATTTCTTTCTCCCTGACAACACATAGACAACACTTCAACCGCCAGTCAGTTTACCACCTCAGAAATAGCTCTTGTTTCAGTTCATTTAGGGAGAGAAGTCTCTTTTTTTTTACCATGGACTTTCTGTAAGAAACATACAGTTTTTAAGGGTCTTCAGCCTCACCAGCAGCCGCCACCCAGAAGACAGATCTGCTTGTGGTGGATCCCTGCCCCCCACCCCAGTAGCCTTCCCACAGCCACTAGGGTGGGTCATGAACAGACCATGGGGTGCCTTTTTAAGGATGCACAGTTCAATTGTAGCAACAAAGAAAATCCCTTCTTCTGTGCTGAGCAACACAGGTTCTCCTGACAACACAAGTTCTCTGGCATTCCCCCCCTGGAGACCAGGGCTCTGGCTCACAGCCTCTCTTCTCTCTTGGTTCAAGTTTCTCATCAGGCTGTACTTATTTCAACACTTACTTGTCTTTACCCAGGTATTTCAGTTCACTGACTGCAATTAGAACCTCACATCCCCTCTTTGGACTATGTCTTCATATATTACAGGGAATTTATTAGCTCAGTCCCCAACCATGGTTCTCCAAAAGAATTTTCAGCTTCGCTCTCGAAACACTTCTCATGCTCCTCCCTCTAGGCATCGGTTCTGCTTTCTTCACTGACTGTAAAGTCTCTATGCTGCATTTATGTAGATGTCCTCATTTGTTCCTCTCGCTCTGTGCAAGGAAGGATGGGTGTCTGTAAGTTTAGTCCAGGCATGGATAGAGTTAATCTCTGTCTCTGCCGGGCTGTTTGAACAGGTCCCAGCTGGATGGCAGAAGCTCTCAGAGTCTCTGTGCCCGGCTCTGCGGAGCTGGCTCGGCCTGCTGGGGCCATCTGGGCCCGGGGTGACAGGGCAGGGCCTGGCCTGAGCTGGATGGAGCCCGGCCCGGTCCTTGCCTGGCCCGGAGCAGGGATCTGGCCCTATCTGGTGTAGCTGACATGTCGGCTGAGCTGTATCTGCTGAAAACTCCAGCCGGTTCCTCCTCCATACCCGGCTGCAGCTGCACGGCCGCTCTAAACCTCCCTTCCTCCCCCCTCCTTTGGAAGGAGGCGGGGGCCTTACCTGGGAGAGAAGCAGGAGATGCTCCTTTCTCCACAGCAGCAGGCCAAAAGAGGAAGAGGTTCTTGAGTTATATATGGTTTTCCTCAAAGGCGGATCAACTTTTTAATTGGTTCATCTACACATCAATCCTTAAAACCACCTGGTTATAGGCTCTCTCTCTCAGGAAGGAAGTTGTATCACTTCCTGCAGCATAAGTCACTTCCTAGATTTTGACCCCTCCTGACTAACTCAGGACAATCATATATAATTTCATACAAATGTGCACTTTACCAAATGATGTTTAGAGGTCTGGGACGGAGGGACAAGTGACCTACATTCCTTTAATGTTGTCTAGCAAGGCACATCTTCATTGGGGAGTCTTTTTTTCATAACCTCTTACACAAACAAAATCTTCATTTAATTCAGATGCCCTTTATTATAGTTTGAAGTTACAAACACAATAACAAGGAAATAAGAGAGCTCTCCACGCACGAAAAAAGCCACAATGTTCTGCCTCTGAGGATTTGCAGGTCTTCAGAAGTATGCTTAATTCAAACAGTAGTGTGTAAATACTCTTAATTCAACCCAAGAGTGAGGCAACACTGGAAGGGGTTGGTCTGCTCTTTGCCTGCCAAGGGGTCCAGGGAATTCCTGCTTCCATACAGGGTGGGGATCAGTGTAAGATGAAATAATCATGTTTCCACAAGATGACTCACATCACAAAGTTGTACCCTGGAATTCCATCATTAAATCCTCCACAAATGGTCCTCTAAAATGCCTCCTTTTAACCATGCCAGAGTAGTGAAAGCAGAAGGGATTTACACATTTCCCCCAAAGACCCAGTCCTTCCATCAGCCCTCTGAGCAATTCGCTGACTAAATCTTCTAAGTATTTGAATAATTTATGATACGAATAAATTCATTTATGCCAAGTGAAGAGGTTGACTACTGGGATGCAGTAATGCCAACAGAACAAAATTGGAGGAAATGAACCCAATAACAATGGCAAGCTCAGGCAGCAAGAGACAGCTGTGACCACATCTGAAATATGAGTGTGGGGAGCAGCATCTAAAAAAGGCTTTAGAATACGCAGAGCTGAGCTAAAAAGAATCTGCTGGTTTTGAGCTTCAAAATAAGATAATTATAAAATCACTGAAAACTAAATTCCAAGTTTTATGTCTCATTCCAAATTTTTTCCATTCGGAAATTATATAAGTAATATTGCCATGCCTTCTACTTTCCACTTACGTTGAAGAAATAGAAATCTCAACGCCTGCCAAATGATCTGTCACCCCAAGCCCTTGACCTGGGCAACTGATGAAGGCATGTTACAGATGCATGGAGTGCAAAGACTGGAAATATTAAAAGCCACATCTCAAGTAGTGTAAGCTGGCTGTGGTCCAGCTTACACCAGCTGCTGATTAGCTCCATAAATGTCTTAGAGCAGTAACAGTTGGAGGAATGATGATTTGCATTCACTAAACACCAATGAGGGTTACCTAACTAGGCATGCTTTGCTTGCATTTGTGGCCAGGAGATTGTGGCCAGGAGATTACATTGAGGATTTTTAAAATTCCTCTTTCTTTAGCTGTTCTTCAAAGAAATCATTACATGCCACAGTCAAAGCAGCAACCAGAATGACAAATTCATTGAAATCCACTTCATTGTCCTTATTGGAGTCCAGATCATTCATAATTTTATCGACCAGGAGGGGGTCCTTTTGGCCCTAGAGAGAAAGAAAAGTGACTTAGCTGTGCAGATCTTGAATGTGCGAATCTGACATGCCTGGCACAACTGCTATGTTATAAGGCTGGTGTTATTAAATAAAAGGCTGCATCAAATGTGCACCTGAACAGTAATACATCTCTAGTCACTACAACATCAGAACCTGAAGACAGTGAAGGAGTACAGGTACTAAATAGGCACTGAAATAAATCAAACAGATTTTAGGAGATACTGAGCATGGATCCCTTTTGTCAGGATGGATCTGTAAAGTGCATTTCTCTGTATCATCCCTTGACAAACAGTACTTAGATTTCCAACAGGCTACTCATAAATGGTCATATTATATATCCATTCATCATATTTAGAAGATCTCTGGTTGGCAAACAGCCATCCTATTCAGTGGGAGCAAGAACATTGAATATCATAGTAATATATCAACAGCCAAGATTAAAAGAAAATCCAATTCAAGGAAACGGATAAATTGTAAAAAAGTCCTACTGGTGGTCATAGGTTCCACAATAATTTTTGCAACTAAGAGGATACATAAAACCATTATTTTAATGCTTATAATTCCATAAAAGCATCCACATTGTGTAACGTAAAACATAACAAACATGCAAAGAGATATTCAAATCAGCAGCTTATCATAGAAAGGATTTTCTCAGCACCTCTCTGCAGGGCACACAAGTTGCAGTACTGTGTGGCCAGCGTGCACAAGCTGCTTTCCTGTCTCATGAGAACTAGTTACTGCATTTAATTCTTCAATGGACTTATTTGAGCCCTATTATTAAAAACAAACAAACAAACAAAAAAGCTAATTGACCTTTATTTAGTATTCATCTTGCTACTGCTTCTAGGCTGGTCTAGCCCACCTGCTCAAAAGCACTGTGGAGTTTGCAGAGCACCAGTACCCATCTCTGCTGCCAGTGGTACATGGGAGGGTACTGGGGCTTGACCACCCTCTGAAAACACATTTCTCAAATGTGACATTTGACATCATGTTCTCCTGTACAGCTCCACAAACAACTGTTATCTGAGAGACTGTGACAGGATGGGCCATGCACAAGGAGATACTATTCCTATCCAAGCACTTGGATAGCTGCTTAACCCAACCATGAAACAGTGACTCAGGAGGTTAAGAAGCTGCATCTTACTGAAAGGAAGTCAGTGAGCTCAATGGTGAGAAGCTCCTTGAGTTCTCCTTTACTGAGCTTGTGTCTGTCTCCTTCTCTGCCAGAGTAGTGATAGAAAATCCTGATCAAGGTGTCCATTGCATCTTCCAGTGGAGTGGTCATAGCAGTGAGCAGGAGAGCTGTGGGGCAAAGATATGGTCACTGACATTGCACAGGAATCAAACCAAAGGCCAGTCTCTGGGAAGGGAAGGAGGGCCAGATTGTCTGAAGACAGAGATTGTTACCAGTACTGAAAAGTCAGATTTTCAGTTTATCCATCCTGTTAGCTGTGTGTGAGCAAGGATGGACTGTAATAAAAAAACCCCATTGTCCTGAATTCAAAAGCAATTGCTTCAAAAAGGTAAATGGAAAGGAAGGACTTTTATTTAAGAAAATTATCTACTGTGCATCCATTTTATAAAGCTGCTGTAAAAGTAAATCTTTTGTACCCATAGATGAAAACACAGGAAAAATGAAGGCATACCTTCCTATCTGCTAATTTAAAATTTTTCTCAAGAAAATTACTTCAACAAGTTTCATCTGCGAAAGTGAAAGTGCATTTATACAGAAAGCTCCAGACCAGTTTAAAGGTGGTCAGAGGAAGATCACCCATAATAAGGGTAAGTATCATCTTTCAGATTATTCGGTTGAGTTTACTTGGGCTGAGCCTTTTTCCTATAAATTGTCTGCAGTAAACAGATGTGAGCTGGGCACCCCCAAGGTTTGCTTCATTGAGCATACAGTAAGAAGGTATACAGGGAAGCAACACCAAGAAAACAGATGGAAATGCTATTACTTGCAAAGTAGTGGACTCAAAAAGTAGCTGAAAGTAGAAATCAAGTGAAAGTGAAACATTATGTTGAAAAAGCCCCAGGGAAAGATTAAAAAGCCAGAATGCGCTTCAGGAGTCCTGAACAATATCATCATGCAGAGGTTAAGACTTACCTGCTTTACAGGCTAGTGGAGGTGTATGCAAGGAAATACCCAGATTGCAGAAGGTGATGGTCACCTTCCTTTCAAAACCCATGCACAGGCTCTTGTTTATCAGGCTGAGAGGGTGGATTACACAAATAGAGACAGACGTATAATTGTCACAGGGATGACGGGTCTTCTGTTTCTCTTTGCATTTGCCTACTCTGTTCAATAAAAGCCTCCTGCTGTAAGTGGGTCACTAAAATATTCACCAGGCAGAGTAAAGGCTGCACTTGGAACAGGTGGGATACTTTTCATCATTTAACCTTTTACAAATATGCCTCGAAGGTGAAAATTAGAAAATGCTAACAACCACCAAGTTGATATAAACCAGCTTTCCACCATATTCAATGGAACACTTTCTAATATGTCTTTCTACAGTCTAAGTGCCTCAGTGCTGGCAGCCAGAGTTCAAAGGCACCTGGGTACCTGGGGGCAGGCCTGTAGGTGAGTTTGCCACGTATCTCTTGAGATATCTACTTTAAATGTCACATATCTCCATACACCTAAAACATTGTCTCTTGCTGAATGAAACTCTTGCTGTAGTAGATGTGACCTCAGGAGGAAATCAGGGAACCAGTTTCAGTGGAAGGTGTGCCTGGAATTCCAGTGTACACTGAGCAACAGTCTTGGCTTCATTTTTACAGTCCTGCACAAAAACTATAGTCCAGCATCTCTCTCTGAATAAATGACCTTGCCCCAGAAGGGCAGTAAGTGATCTCTGCCCCAACCCCAGGAGCTTGTTGATGCTGGGAGTGATGGCTGAGGGATGCAGGAAACAGCAGCTTCATCGTGGTAGGGCCTACTTACCATCCAAAATAACAAATAACCACAGTTTTCATGACAGATGCATGAAATGGAAAACTGCTTGTGAGTTTGCTTGAGGATTTGCTTTCCCTCAATAAAACGTTGTACCTGCTGCACACACATGTCCAGCTAGCACAACTGTGCAGATGAACAGAGCTGCAGCTTCTTCTTTGTTTCATTTCAGCCAGAGGGAAAGTGTCCTGGTTTGAAGGACAGGTGTCCGTTAAGGAAGGCAGGATCCTCCCTTGGAATGGGAAACTGTAACCCCTCTCCCTCTGAATTATTATAAATTTGAAATCAAGAGGCTCTCAGGCAAAGATATGGGAATAGGAATAACAGTTCTTTACTGGTATCTAAAACAAGGCTAACAAATAACAACAACTATAACGTTAACCAACAAACAGAACCAGAAACCCAGTGGCAGCCTGCTCGGCTTCAGGCACCTTTTCCCTTCGGTGCAGTTCCAGTCACAGCCTGCAGGGGCCTCTGGGTGCGTGATTCCCAGTGCCTGCAGGGGGCGCTCAGGCGTGAGCTCAGGTCGCACACGGCAATGGCGGCTGCCCGAGGCACGGAGGGATGGAGGAGAGCCCTTGCTCCACAGACCCTCGGGAGGGGCAGCTGGTGTCGGTGCCACAGCAGGATCCCCGGACACAGGGAGCTGGGACAGTAAGAGGTCCTGATGTGCAGGGGGAGCCCATAGCGAAGAAACTCGGAGCGGCGAGGAGGAGCCGGGGAGAGACAGGCTGGTGGCAGGCAGGTCCCGATGGGGCAGAGGGCAGAGACTCACAGCAGACAGACCGGCAGCTCCGCGCTGGCTTCTCAGGGGCCGTGGGTTCAGCAGACAGCAGCTCCGGTCGTCCAGCTCCGAGGGTCCCGAGCAAGAGAGCCTGACCTCCCCCCTTCCCTTGCTTTTCAGTCTCCAAAATCTCCCCCCTGCTTCCATGAGGGGCAATTCTGCCGCACCCTGCCAAGGAGAAAGCTCTAGCCTTGTGCTTTGTTCTCTTAAGTACTCAGATATTAGCTCAGTCATTTGTGTCTTAGCAACCCATGGGGGAAAAAATTCCTGAGGAAAAAAACTAAATCCAACCTCCAACAGAAAGAGAATGAGGTGGGCATTGCTTTCAGCTCTGAAATCCTCCAAGCACTCCTGGTTTTGACTACTACCATTTATCCCAGCTCACACCCCTGCCGGCCTCCTGTGCCTTCAGGCATGTTTCTTCTGCCTGTGTGTTGTGACAAGTCTCCACAACCTGGGGGTCTTGTGTGGACCTCTGGGGAAAAAAGGAGAGAAGGAGGGGCTGGAACACATAAAAATACTGGATCCCAGTGATAAGGGAAGTGACCGTGTGTTAAGGGCCATTTCCAAAATAGGCAGGCTAGAGGTCTCTGCAGACATGCACAGTGCTATGTGCAAGACATACACTGCCAGCTGCCATCCCTGTGGCCAGGAGTGCTCACCAGGGAAGGGGCAAGCCAGTGCTCAGGGAATTATTGTAAAAGTTTAAGGTGGAAACCAGGGGAACAAGAGGAAGATACCTCTCCTGGAGTCAGAGGAGAGCTGGGGAGGAGAGCTGCTCTCCATATCACTTCTGTATTTGGGGAAAGCTCATGGGTGTCTGATTTTGTGCAGGAGTTGCCCGAGTGCTCTTGTAAGCACTGGTATCTAGCTGGATCATATAGAGCATATGAAAGAAGAACATGAGTGATATCAGGCACAGCACATCTCTCCCACTCAGTTCTGGGAATCCTCTGTCTGCAGATGAGAATTAAAACACAGAGCCCCTTACAGCCACACAGCCACAGGGTTCTGTCTTGCCTGTGATTCACTAATGATTGTAACTATTGCTCAGAAATATTATCCAGATAAACATCAAAATACTTGGTTGTTTTTTGTTGTTGGGTTTCTGTGGGCTTTTGCCATTTATTCAACAGCAGGTTCACCCACAGCCAGAAAAAAAACCACAGCTGACTCAATACAAAAGCATGAAATCCTTCTGTTTGTCTATATATTACTACACTGATCCTCCGGCTAATGAATATTGCAAATTAATTATCTAAGCAGAGTCTACAGGAGGTACAACTTCCAGGAAGTAGGTGTAAACTTTCAGAGCTGCCATCCTCAGGACAGAAGAAAGAAGAGTTTCCTCTATTATCTCCAGAACATCAGCTCAATAATTTATACAGTGATGTAATATGTGCAGACTCCTACAGCTACTTTCACTCCAGCTAATTGTGCAGGAAACCTTCTTTTCCACACTAGTGGGTGACATACACAGGGAACAGCTGCACTGAGCTTGTTTATCAAGGGGTCCATGCAATTTGCTGTGTCCAGTCCTTTCCTCCCTGGCTAGTGAAATCCTGCCAGTGGCTCCAGTGGCAGCAGATGTCTCACAACTTCTATGAAGGCAGATCCTAAGAGTGTCTACTCAATATTTGTGATTATCAATCAAGTGTTATAAACTTCCTCATTCAACACTCCAGCACAATCTGATTTAGTACGCTGTTTAGTTGGCACTGAAGATAACTAAATTCAGCACAGACTGCAAAGCAGTTCAGTATCAGGCCAAGACCTGACTCTGTCAGCAACCACCATTGTCCCATCTGTCCTCACCCTGCACTGGTTTCCAGCAGGTTAAGCACAGGAGCAGCACCAGATGTGGCTGACAGCGAATGTAGGACTGCAGCATGCCTGTAGAAAAGGCGAAGGATGATGCCTTACTCATTCCTGACCAAACTTTGCCCATCACAGCCTGCCAAATCACAGCAGTGTCAGTGGGAAAGAACCTCTGGAGATGCTTAGTCCCACTGCCTGCTCCATGCTGAATAATCTTCAGCATCAGACTAGATAGACACAATTTTATTTAGATAAATACTGAAAACCTCCAAGGATGGAGATTTCACAAGTTCTTGGGTAACGTGCTCAGGTGTTGCACTATCTGCTTGGGGAAGATGGCTGCCCCAATATCCAGTCTGAGCATCCCAAGCTACAGTTGCGAGCACTGGCCCTTTTTGCACCACCTACCACTACCACAAATACTTAGACTTCATAAATTACCTTCTAATAGTCTTGAGTCAAAATCAAAATAAACTTGGGTGCAGTCTATCCCCTGACACACCCAATCTATTTCCATGTTTTACTGTCCCCTTCATGTTATGTCCTTTCCCCTTATATACTGTCCCAATTGTGCCTTTCCAATGAATATTTCAACATTAAAGTGTGCACTGGGGAAGCAATGGCTGTCAGAAGGGGAAGGGGCAGAGTTTTCATCTAGCACAAATGGTCTATAAGGCTGAATTCTGCCATCTTTTCTCAAGGAAGTGATAGGCTAGCTAGGCTTGCACAATGAGTCAGTCAGTGGCTTCCAGAAGATGATCAGAGGGATGGAGCACCTCTCCTGTGAGGACAGGCTGAGAGACTTGAGGTTGTTCAGCCTGGAGAAGAGAAAGCTTCAGGGCTATCTAGTGGTGGCCTTCCAGTACTTAAAGGGAGCTGATGAGAAGGCTGGAGAGGGACTTGAACAAGAGAATGCAGTGACAGGCCAAGGGGTAGTGGCTGCAAACTGACAGAGGGTTGATTTACATTTGATTAAAGGAAGAAATTATTTTCTGAGAGGGTGGGGAGGCACTGGCACAAGTTGCCCAAAGAAGGTGTGGATGCCCCATCCCTGGAAGTATTCAGGGCCAGGCTGGCTGGAGCTCTGGGCAACCTAGTGAAAGGTGTTCTGGCCACTGCAGGGGAGTTGGAACCACGTGATCTTTGAGGTGCCTTCCAAACCAAACCTTTCTGTGATTCTACAGTTTCGCTGGAGGCTGCTGAGAGAAGTGGAGGCTGTTCTTTGCTCTGTAAACATGAGAAAGGACCCAACATGCAGGACTGTTTCCTTATTTTAGTTAGGGTAATGTAAACATGCACCCAGCTGGGAGGCTCTACAGTATTGCTCCTCCCCTCCTACTTGGAGATGGGGCAGTCAGACAATAGGCAAAAAATCATATCACTAGTCTTTGCTCCTCAAGAAAATGAGCAGAGTTCTGACTTGTTTGAAAGCAGTCAGTCTTTGACATAGGTCGGCAGTCTTCTTCTCTACAGCTGAGAAGGAGCTTTCACTTATTCACTTGGATTTTTCCTTGATCTCTTTTTGAGACAACATGACAAAAGCTGCCTTTAAGCCAGAGCAGTTTATAAAGTGCCATTCTAAGCCTCAGTAAGATACAATCCAGCTTAAGTGTGAGAGTCTTGGACTTAGGGCATCTGGCTTTCAACATTTGCCAGAATTCATATGGGGAACATTTTCTCAAAAGTAATTATTGCGCTGGGAAAGGCAAGTCAGCCTCCCACCCACATCCTGTCATTATTTATTTTTCCCAAACTCACACAGCTCTTGGTATGCATATACTTTGAATCAATGTTGTAGCCCCAAAGTGGGAAAAGGTGAGATGAGAAGAAAAATTGCAAGGCTCATAAGGACATTCATACTACACAATAAAATTCATATATTGGATTAGAGCCTGGATTAGACTAGAGAGTGTATTATATAGATTGAGGAATTTATGAGACTTACATTTGAATCAGAAGTTCTTGTTAAATAATAATGAGCATTTTCTCTTTTTGGGATTGTTAGCATTTTCATTGGTGGTTTGTTTCCGTGCCTGGGTGGCTGATTGATTTATTCATTTACATAAGGAATGTCTCCCTCCCCTACAGGTTCTGGCTCACATCTTCAAAGCCATTTTAACTGCTGTGATCCCATAGGCAGCAGAACAGCAAAGAACAGTTAGATGTCTTGCTAGTAGCTTTTACCACTTAGATTTGGTGGTTTACTGTTTAGGTATCTTTTTTAATGGGTTACACTTCAAGGGCTGCCCAACTGAAGTGTGTCCTTATATTCTCTGTTGAGTCCTGTTTTGAACAAGTTACACACCTCTTTTTCAAATACGTAAGTGACTTTTTCACTGTACTCTCCAGATCATTGAACCCTGCTTGTTCCCATAGTGGTCATTTCTCTTGTGATACGCACTTAGGACAGAAATCAGAGCATTGTCTGTATTTGAGGTACTGACTTCAGTTACCACTTACTGCTTTCTTCTCATAGAAAATTGCTCACCATTTCCTACGTCTGTGAGCAACCATCCATTACTAGCCTGTGAAGGCAACATCAATTGTATATGAATGTACTGTTATCTGTAAAATAGTGTAGAAAACTATCATTAACCCTAAACTGGAGTTTAGAAATATTTCTGGCTACAGTTCTTTCTTCCTCTTATGCCTCTGAAGCAGACAGATCTATCCAGTTGTGTATCAGTCAAGAAATTTATTAATTTAATGTTGTCTATCTATGCCCAGGAAGGATGCCAAAATGGTGTAAAATATCTTGGTGTAGACAGAGAGTCCGAGCCAGTTATGCCAGTGGCAGAGGGTCCTGTTACAGAGCAGCTTGGTAACCAGAGACCATGCACCCACTGCCAGCTGGCTGTGGCAGCTCACATTACAGCTTGTACTTGGCTGTACATCACCATCTGAACAAAGCCAGGACACTCACTCCCCTTGCATTAGATCTGCTGATCAGTAGGGCAGATCCATCCCTTAGAGATACGGTGGTTCTGACTGACTCATGTGTTTTCCTAATTCAAACTCATACCAACATGCAGAAGCTTTCATTCTAATTCACTCCCATGTCTGGTTCCTTCTACAAGGTTTTTGTTGCTAGGTTCATTGTGTTTCATAATTATTGGGGCCCCTCCTTGCAGGGAGTGGTCCTGTGTCCCAGGATAGTGAGCAAGTCACCTACCAAGTTGTAGTAGTAAGAAAATCTTACACAGATTTTTCATGGTGGGTTGTTGAGTTATTCCTGCCTCAGTTCCTCCTTCCTGGTTTCCAGTACTCCAAGTACTCATACAGCAGCTGTTACTTTGGGAATGGGACTCCAGGGCCTTTTGTGACTAGCTCTGTGTTGCCAAGGAGCACCTCTGAGCAGTGAGGGCCCCTGGCCCATACTACTACGTACGGGTACATGTGCTTGGCCATGCCATGGTGTGTGGGATGACTACCACAGCTCCAGATGCAGAGCTCACCACATTTTTCCATCTTCTCTACCCTTTCTGTGAGCTCAGTTGGGCCCATTTGCAGGTGACTGGCAAATAAAGTCTCACCTTCATCACCAGTGCCAAACTAAATACTAAAAATGCAACAGGATAAAAAGCATTCCAGATGAACTTGATCCAGTATTTCTGGGCACTACTGTTGTTAAATCAATTTAGAAAAATGAGGAAAATATAGTGTTCTCTTAGTTTGTGTGTATATTAGAAAGGAGGAATGCTCTTTTGGTCTGGGGCTGCCCCTTAGTGTCCTGCTGAAGAACTGCTCCTTCCAGATCTCAAGCTAGCAACAACTGCCAAAGCTGCAGGAACCAAGGGAGAGAAACTCCGACCTGTCTGCTCCAAGACACACGTAGATGTTTCACCACTGCTTTACTACCGTAAGCTCTGTACAGGGGTCAGCATTGTCAACAGCACACCAAACAAGCAGCGTTATCATTAAAAATTACGGAGGAAAGGAATAACCAATGCACACAGCCTTATTAGCTAGAGGTATAAACTGTGCAGAGAATTAAATCACTTAATATAGGTCAGTGTTAAAGTGATGGAATTTAGGCATATGATTTGCTGAAGTCAGGCTTTACATTCCAATAATGCCCCTTAACAACTCATCCCGAACTTACCATGTGCAGAGGGAAAAAAAAGTTCAGAAGCACTTAAGGTCAGTGCTGCTGTTTGGAGGGTAAATGTAGGAAAAGTCTAGAATACTGTACTGTTCTCCGGAACTGTTACAGGAGCATCCTGCAAATAGCCACGAATTCCTGTCCAAATGCAATGGGATCAAGAAACCTCAAGAGGGCATCGAGAGCCAGTAGACGGTGAGGGTATAGAAGGAAGGCTTAAAAAAAGGATAAGGCCATAGCAGAAAGTCTAAGTAAGTATTTGGCATGTGTTTTCACTGTGGTGGAGTTTGGAAAGGTTCCCAGAGGATGGAGAAAGAGATATGTTGAAGCATCTGTCACAGTCTGAAGTGAGGGTAGAAGATGTAGGACAGATCCTGCAACAAGATGTAACAAGCCAGGAAAGGATGAAATCCAGCCTAATGGAACTTGAGAAATCCAGAGGAACTTGAGGTGGATGAACAAGGGGAGCCTCTGGCTCAGGACCAGAGCAAGGAAAACTGGCTGGTGCAATGCTGAGTACAATCCAGAGAGCCAATGAACATTAGATCTGCTGTTATTTTGGATACAGAGGTAGGGACCCACCTGAAAACCATAAGGGTGGGAACATGACTAAACACAGTACACTGGGGAAAAGCAAAGAGTCATAATGCAAATCTGCTGGCACTCCCTGAAGGAATACATGTTGACTGACCTCCCTGATTACTGCCCACCTTGTTCCCAGAAAGCATTCCTCACTCCTAAGGAAATTAGGCTGCCATGGGATACAATGAAAAGAGTTACACAGAAAATGACTAACTGAAAGACAGGTAATAAAGAATAAATTATTGGGTTTTACAAGGGAACAGAACAATCAGTGTTGTCTCACAGGCACATGTTCTGGAGGCAGTGCTAATCAATGTGGTTATTGGTGATTTCGAAAAGGGAAGGAGAATGAATGGATACTTCTTTTGTTGTTGATACAAGTTATATAGAGAAGTTAAAGTTCAGCTATGAAGGATGCAAGAGGATCTCATGAAATTAAGTGATATAGTGTCAGATAAATTCAACATAGATTAAACACAAAGTGTCATGGGGACATTATGAGCTCTGAGTTGACTATGAGAATTCATGAGAGATCTTGGGGTTACTGCAAGTGACAATGTTAGTCCAGTAAGAACCTGAAAACAAACAAGACTAGGAAAGAAATGGAACACAGAAAACCAGAAGTGTTTTTATGCCACTAAGTTCAAGGGAAGCCCATTTATTCAACATCATGGCAGTCTTCCTACCTTCATCTTACACTCAGTACAGCAGAATTAAAAGAGCAGCAAAGAAACAAGTTCTATGTTAGAAAGAGCTAAATACACAATATATCTCAGCCTGCAGAAGTCTCTAACTGGGAATGTCAAAGAATTATGTATATTCAATAGTGGCACAGAGGAGGTAAGAAGTAATTATTCATTGTGCTTACAGTAATCCCTGGATGTTCTTACAGCTATTGCAGTGCAGTTGCTCTGAGGGATCTGCTCTAGAAAAGTGAATTTCCAGTGGTACTAGGAAAGGAGCTGGACCAACCCTACAGGAGCAATGCAAATCTCAGCAGGAGCCAGCTTGAGCGCTAGAGGCTGATGTGAACTAAGAGTCAGAGGCAGACGTAGTTAAGGTACAATTGATTTAATTGTCTTTAAAAGCCAAGGAAATTAGTTGGTTGTTCCTGGTTCAATGAACACCATAAATGGCCCAGAGATATTTGGCAAATCAAGAACAGCTGAGATGGTGGAAGTAACAGAGAAAGTCAACAGGCATAATTTCCTCTTCACACCTTAGAATGTGGGGCTGCATGTTTTCTCTCCATTTGGAGGAGAAATTGAAAATACACTGTGCTGTATAGATACACTCAAGTGTATCAGCAGGATGCACTACCCCTTCTGTTGTGCCTCCATCCCTCCCTCTGCAGGGCAGTAGCAGGAGCTCCTGGCTCCCAAAGCCCTGGCAGGTGCCACGTGCAAGCCATACCTCACGCAAGCCATAGCGGGCCAGTCTCGGAGTTCCTTCATGTCAAACAGTGTGATGGTCCCCGGGCTTCCTGTTAGTCTCCTGGCTCACACCCTGGTCACACACTGCCAATCTCATACCACAGCCGTGTGTCACCTGGCACGTCTGGTGCTGAGAGACTAGGTGTAAGCCCAGCATGGTGACAGAGAATGCACTTGCACTCGTGTGTCCCTGGAAACAGCACAAACACATTCTCCAACCTTTGCCAGCACTTGCTGGGTACTGCTGTTCTGGTTCCTCTGTTTCACTTCTCCTTGCTGCTTTTATCCTCGCTTCTGCGCCTCCCATGAATAACAGTTGAAGCCTTTCAGCCCCTGCGTTTGTAAAGGGACTCCTCCGGCTCTAGCAGCCCTCATCACATCTCACTCTGCAGCATGAATTTCCCATACAAGGTTGTGCATAATTTCCCATCATCCTGCTACAGGAAGCCTGTTTTCTGTGAGTGATCACTCAGCTCACTTTCAAGTCTACTACATTAGATACACAAAATTAGCGTGAATGGAACTGGTTTCCGCAAACACGTTCATGTAGAACCAAAGACACAGATGTTGGAAGAGACAAAGCAAACACAGGTGATTGCAGAACTATTACTCAACCAATACACACCATGGTTAAAATATGTCATCAAAATTTGGAAAAAAAAAACCAGAAATAAAATCACTAAAGTGAGTTAAAATGGGTGAGTAAAAGTTTTGAAGGATAGAAAGCCTACAAAGCAATTACACTGAAATGTACACTGTCTGTGTCCCACTAAAATAAGTCATCATGTCTGCTTTAGAAAACAGAGCAATCATCCACAAATCCACTGCTCTGTTGCCTTCTGAAAGCATGTTATGTCTTATTGCTCTTGCTCCATTTCCCAAATACCTCTGTAACGAAGCCTTGAAAAAGCTCGATTACATTCACAGCCTCCTCCTCATCTCCTCCCTGCCATGCTGAACAGTATCACATCTTTTATCAATGTGTCTTCTCTTTACTTCAAAAAGTGACATAGCACTGTTTAACCTCTTTCTTAACCACAGGACATTGCACAGGTTGCAGTCAAACTTGGTGATTGCAGTAAGCTCTTCACATCTATTACCTTTGAGAGTTTAATAACATTTATATTGTATCTTCTAAGAAGCATGTATCACTGTGAAAAGAAATTCCTTCATAATCAGAATCATTTGAATTTCTGTTATTTGCTTTTCAGATATTTGAAAATATCAAAGTCCCAGAGCTATGAAAAGGAGAATGTCAGTGACTAATATGATGTGCAACATTAAAAAATTTATGCATTTACTTCCCCTGCAAGTGTGTTTTTGCCTGGCAATGATTTTGGAGTGACATTAGATTTTACCTGTATGGAAAGTCTTTTACAAACTAAGTCTTTTGCCATCATTTAAAGATTGTTTTAAAGTTCATTGGCACTCTGTTATTTCCAGTGAAAGCAGGACAATATGCTGACACATATGCAAAGACTGGTGTCAAATGAGATTTTAGGTGTACTTTTATGATACAAAGCACTACCATCCCTGAATTAAAAAGCTTGATGATATCACCATCTCTTGTTCTCTTTTTCTAGAATATTTTGGTTTCTTGGGGTAATTGGCAGATATAAGCGGCTGGTGGGTTTGCAGGAGCAAGTTCATGATACCACTTTCTTTCTATTGTCTTGAGCTGGATATTTAAATATGTTCATTATGGTACAAAAGTGAAAGTATCCTTATTTTCAGATAGAAAGAAGCACTCTCAAATACCTGAGGCTGTTAAGACTCCTTGGAGTCATACTCTGGCAGAAGTATTGCAAAAACTAGTATTATATCAATAGTGACTGCTGCCTTAAATGTACAGCCCTCTAATTATGGTACCTTTATTAATTACACATGTTATATCTTCCAGTGGTCATCGAATTAAAGAGTAACAGGCACTGATGTCTTTCATTCTAGGGTTTATCTATGTAAAATTATGCCACTCACAGAACTTTCCAACAACTAAAATTGCTGATCCATGGAAAGTTCCTAAATGATATAACATTTTTGTCAGGTGACTGAGTCCAGGCATTCCCCATTCTTCATTCTTCAGGGCCCTGTCAAGAGAAGTCTGCAGTAAAATGAAAGGCAGGTGCTCTCATTTCCTCTAATGATGCAATCCCACTAATGGGACAGGTCCAGCACTCTCAGTTGTTCCTGATTCGTGTGACATGATGGGTTGCAGCTCAAGGAATGCATCTAAGTTCTGCCTATGATATCAAAGAGGCAAGGACTTGCAGCACCTTGTAAGAGTATTACAATTCCTCACTGAGGGAGATGGAAGTCTGGTAAAACTCAGTGTATATAAGGCTCTCCTACTTCTCAAAGATTGATTCCTTACTTAAGAAGTGCATTTTTTTCTTGAGTCTACTCTTGTGAAAGAGCCTCAGTCTTCATCCTCAACAGCACAAAGTTACTTATAACTACAGTGGCCATGGTAAATGTATATTAAGTACAGGTAGAAGTTGCAGTTGAAGCAACATTTCCACAATGGGAAGCTTCACATGGTCTCAGATGCTCTGGAAATAAAGACAAAAACCAACTATCACTGACAATAAACCTCCATGTAATACTATTCCAGAAATCTGGGAATTACAAGACATAGATGGCAAAAGCTCTTCTTGCTCAGACAATCTTATGCTTTGAAGATTTGGTTTTAGCAGTGGTTTAAATCCAAGAAAAAAAAGAGATTGAAAGATATTGTGAGAATATCCTGCTTTAAAAGTTACACTCCAGGAGCCCCGTATCTCCCCAGCAATCTGCTTCCCTGATCCCAAACCTAGCAGGGATATTTGATATCACCTTTTAAGTCCTACTTCTTCTCTTATATCAGATATGTACATGTGTTTTGAAAGGGAGAACTACAAAATAAAGCACAGCAGAAGGAAAAAGGACAGTCTTTCACACCTGAGTGTTAATGTGCAATAACAGTTAGAAGCAGAAGAGGGAGCCTTTAATCACGGTATCAGCTCTGCAGATACTCAAAAAGTTAAAGCATGACCCTGTATGTAACATTCTTTCTCCAGATGATGGACAGAGTCCTCAGCTAGTTCCTGAATACCACCGACTTCCCTGGACTTAGGCTGACAGCCTGGTAGGCGTGTGACACGTACCTCTCCCCCTTCGCTGAGAAGCCGTGGTCCTGCACCATGTCCCTTTTGTCTGCCCAGACAGCACCATTTCCCAGCACTGCAAGCCTTCTGAAGCTAGGAGGCTGATATGCAAAAGTGTGGGTGTGATTCCAAGGTGGGCCATCTACTCCGCGAAAACACCGAGAGCCAAGGTCTCTGACTTTAGTGCAATGGCTTTGGCTTCTCATGGGGAAGTGGATGCTCTGGGAGGGAGGAAGGAGCCTGTCAGGCATGATGAGCTACCTTCTGCAGGTGTCTGCCTACTCATTTAGGATGCTTAGATACCAAAGCAGAGATGTGTGTCTTGAATTGATTTCCAATTACAAACTGTGAGCTCTCGCTTAGAAGAAGGAATGAATTGCGCAGCAAAAAAAGTACCATGAGTTCATACTAAAGGAAACTGGGCATCAGCTGGCATAGGATGTGTGCCATGTGCACACTAGAGTGACACCACTACCTGAACAAGAACACAAATGGTCCTCAAGCCGCAGTGCCCTGCTAAGCCCTTGTTCTTCCCGATCACATCTGACAGGTCTGGTTCAGTGTCTTTGGGTGCTACAACCAGCAGTGAGTCTAGGGTCAGTGTTCATGCCAATCACTGTTTAAACTTAAACCACACATGGAAGATAAAAGCCTCTTGAAACAACAGGGCTGCTGACATCTCTCTTTTCTAGAGGCCTGCTATCTTGATTTGAGGTGCAAGCAGTGGAAGCCATGACCTTAGCAGCAAAGTCAGGCACTGCCACTTCCCGTGTCTGGCAGAGGTATCTCCGATCTGTGCTATCCCATGTCCTAGAGACAGAACCTTCTCTATCTATCTGCCCATGCCCAGCTCTAGCACAGTTACCTAAGTGAAGGTAGTTGGGGGTGGACTCTCTCCCCCCTCTCTCTTACGATCTCTTCCTCAGCAACTTCTTGGCTTCTGCTGCAGAATTTGATTACACAGAGCTTACTGTGGGCTGACTTTGGCTGATGCTGGAGCCAGGTCTACATCCTTCAGTAGCAAACCTGAACAAAGGCACCTGAAGTCTTCAGAGACATCAGACCAAACAGACCCTTGACAAGCAGTGCACCAGCAATCACCTTTAGAGATTTCCTTTGTCATCTCCATTGCTGACTCTGCTTACCAAAATGCCACGCTTGCTGGGAGCACTGGTCTGGCAGCCACTCAGACATTTACTGGGGATCATCTTACTGGCCATTGTTGTAGTATTCATGACTCTGCCTATATAACCATAGTGACCTGGGGAGATGCCAGGCAACTGGCCTAATACACACAACACGGTCTTCATAACTTATGACAGAGCAGTTCTATAACTTCCTTTTGGCATTTCATTTCACCATCAAATCACTCTTTACAGCAATAGCACACTTCACCCCAGCTCACAAATAATATCACCACAATACAGCCACTTCCAGCATTTCCAGCTGTGCTCTTGGAATTAATGGAGACATATTAGTGACTTCAAACGAAAGCAGGCAACTTCATTTGAACGGGATACAGCACCACTTGCCTCTAACATGTCCTGAATTAGTGCTAGGGGCTTGTCCTACATACTTCTACACTTTGAACCTTTTTGCTCAGTTCAGGCGCTCACAGAAAACCAGACGGGTCTGCCAGACTGGGATTTGAAGATGAAATGTCAAGAGGTCATGTTGTATCAATCTGAAAGTATGAGCTAGTCCTGAGTCACTGCCAGTTAAATCCAGGGAACCACCACAGTGCGGTGTTCCCTCTCAAGCCGAAACAGTCATTTTGACTCATTGACTGCTTATTGTGTGTTCTTTATATCTCCCTGGCTTTTGTAAATGCGTGACACAGAGCACTCTTCAGGACATTAAGAAAACTCCTTCTACCCATTACACCTTATCTTTTAATTTATGTTCTTCATGTTAATTATTTCATTCATTTCCTCTTATTCGGTGGGTTAGCCTCTCCAAAGAAACAGAATATCCTTGTTTTGTCCACTTAAATTACTCCTTTTTCCCAAGTGCTTACATATACAGACACAGGCTCCATGCAAACGAGCTCTACCACTCCACTTGCTGCATCCCACAGGATTATGTGATAAAGCAGTCCCCAATGCAGTCATTCAGCTGGGGAAGCGTGAACCCAGCTGCTAAGCCACAACACTATGAGTACATATTGTCCTGAACTCAGACACCGTGGGGAAGGCATGAATACTGATGGTGTTCCGCACTGCTACACTACCACATATTACCTCCTTCCAGCAGGTGAGAGCTGGTAAGTGCTGTAAATTGGGGGAGGGAAGGGAAAGGGTATTATCAAATAAACAGCACTTCAGTCTCAAACATACCGAACTCTGTTCCCAGCAGTTTGCTTCTTGAAGGTGAGGCACAAAGCTGGAATGCCATTGCTGAACCAAATGTAGCTGAGAACTGCAACAGAGAGATCCACTCATGCCACTCATATTTGTTCTCAGATAGAGCACTCACCACTTGATGCATGTTTGGCAATTAAAATCCTGCCAGCCTTAAGAATTACTTACTATGCATTGATATTTTGAAATACAGATGTTCCTTCTGCCCATTGTTTTGCCAGAGCTCTCTGCATTAATTGACAGGTCATGGGAGGTGTCATACCTGGAGGGGACCTACTGATAGAGCTGAGAGTTGTTACCAGGGTATTTCTCTCAAGTTCCATCTGTAGACTGGTCAAATTTTCTTCTCCTTCCACATTCTGTTGCCTTGCTTCATTATACTAGTTCTCATTAATGCTCTTTACTGCATATTACTAACACTTTTGAAACAAAGGATTGAGGCTTAGTCAATCAATGTGTCCTACCTGCAGACTATCTTGTTGACAAGCAGACCTCCAAATACAGACCTAACTTTAGCAGCAGGACTCTGCCTTACAACATGCATAATAATCCCATGGAGACCAGGTGTAGGTAGTTGTACCACCAAAGGTGCAGTCTCTGGGTTACAGCTACATTAGGGCTCTAGCTATGAGTCTGGTGATCAGAGATTGCACTGGTTCTCTCCTGTGGACACTCCTATGCTCTGACAAAAAGCAATATCCAGGTGAGCACCATGCTGACTCAAGTTGCATGTAGCATTCAACAGCTATGTGACAGGGAAGCAGGGTACCCAGAGACATGGGAGTGTACACACTTTAGCTGTCTCTGCATTTGGAATGCTGCATCTATACTGAGGCATAGACACTGCAGCTTGGCTCTGACATGATTTAGTCACAGCTAATACCAGGTAGACCCTAGTACCACTGAGTTGCCTCTGTTTGTACCACATGAGCAATCCCAGGAAGTTTATGAACTCCAGTGCAGCTACAAACCTACCTTTCTCCATGTTCATGTAAATAGGTCTTTCTCCCTTTTCCTGGCCTCCAAAAAGCTGGCCAGACCACCAGGGAAGCTGGTTGTGGACACAGTTCAATGACTGAAGAGTCCAAGTCACACAAGGTAGCACTGGATCGGTGAGTCCTTATGGATTGATGGAAGTTGTCACAGTAAATCTGCACAGCATTCCAGGCATCCTTCACAATCTCTAGTCTTTATTCCATTATCTGGAGCATCTCCACCTCCTTTGGCCTGGATAACAGAGAGCTGACTATGTAGCCAGCCTGTTGTACTGGTCCTCCTAGCAAACAGTGCCCAGAGAATGTTTACCTGCAAACCTAAAGAAGGCTATCACTCCTGAGACAAAACATGTAGATAAAACATACTCTCCTGGCTGTTGTTGAATCAAAATGACGGTGACTACTGTGCTTATATTGCTACTGTGCTATATTAAAGAGTGATGCTGTTTTTTAACCATGTTCAAAGAGCTTAGACTGATCAAATGCATCTGTAATAAAACGGGTCCCAAATGGCTGTTACTGTAGGCAGGCATTATGCTGCTCGATTCTCAGGGCAGTTACACATCAACATCATGTGCTAAATATCTTCAGTCATCATACCACAGTCAGACAAAATGAATGCTAAACTTGGTGGGCCCAGGTGGTATTCATTGAGAACTTATGAAAAAACATAGACAAAATAGCTGAATTAGTAACTGAAGTGTGTTATCTCTTGCCAAAATTATACCTGAATACTGGGAGCCAATGCTGTAATCAATAAAAGGTACTGATGTGTCAAGGGAAATACAGTTCCATGAGCTCAATGTATGTACTGAGCAGTTAGGGAAGAGTCTAAGAAGGGACATCACTATGGAACTTCTTGACCTTTCTGGAAGAAGTCACCACTGTTTTTGTAAAGAGAATTCTGGACTTAAAAACTTTGTATTCTTGGAAGAGGCCAAACACAAGTGGAGACAAGGGTGATCCAGCATATCCAGTCTACATGGATTTTCAAAAGACTTTTTGGCAAAATTTCTGATCAAAGACTTTCAAATAAAGTAGGCAGCCATGGAATAGGAGGGAAGGTTGTTTACATATAGCTGATTGCAAGGAGAGAGAGACATGGTAGCAGAAAAAGTCTTCACTATGCTAGTGTCTCACCAGTGTGCTGCCAGACCTGTATTGTTCTGCACACTTATAAACAGTCTGAAGAGGGTAGAGCACTGAGGAACAAAAGTTTGCTGATAACATTCTAACTTGGCATACAGAACTATGGCTTGTAAAATTACTGCAATTAATCAGGAGAGATGTAGTTACAGGCAGCTGCATGAAAACATTGCCTCATTGCTAAGGAGCAGGAGAAAAAAATTAAGCATTGAATACTGGGGGCTATTGGGGAAGCAACACGGCACAAAACAGAAGTCATCACTACCATCCACAGCTGAAATTCTATGTGTCATTTGGAGACGGTGTGTGGAAATGGGAAGGTCTCAGAGAAAATAAACAAGACTATTGCTGAGAGTGGCTGACCTGGAAGGAACTGGTTATGACACCTTAATGTGCAAAGTACCTAAAAGGGAACATGATGATGGCTCTCAAAATTTCAAGTGGATGGACAAGACAGTTAGGGACTTACTCACATTTCTTCTCCTTTAGGAATGAGGGGCCACCCAATGAAGACTGTGGATCCTGATTCAGAGTGAATAAAGTGAGGTTGACAATACAACACTCAAATTAGGCCAGCCAAATAAGTCTTAAGGAAATTCTCGTGCTGAAAGTAGCAGAATGTTTAGGCAGCATGATGGGGGATGTGATTCTTGGCTGTGCTTATTTCACTCCTACCTGGGTATCTGCCTCTAACTTTTTTCTGTTGCTGTTACACATGCTCTTAGTCACAGACAGTTCTTCTTGGCAGCAGCTTTCCTTACAAGGAGCTTAGCTCCCCCAGCCTTTGTCCCCTTTCTTTTCCGAATTTCAGAGCACATTTCAACTATGCTCCATAGTGCAGCACGCAAGTAGTGCTGGCCACATCTTCTGTGCATCTGGCATGTCAGCCAGGTGCCTTGTGCAGCAGTCCTTCTGTTTTCTTGACATGTCCCTTGATGCCTTGTCTTGTTGACCTCCAGAGGCACAGGTGAGATTAATCTGGCAGAGCTGGATCTACCCTGAGCCAGAGTGAGCAGAGCCATTCCTACGGTCATGGGTGGAGGCTTGCTCCCTGCTGCTTGGGAGGTCAGGCATAGGCTTTGCAGCTACTGTGCTTTGACTTGCCTTGCAGTTCCACAGTGGAAGCCTATTGGTGGTGAGACAATCTGAGTCTCCCTCTTGTTCTGAAGGAAGAGCTCATCCAGCAAAACAACCACTGTTCCAAGTCAAAAGTAAACTTTCCACCATCCTCCTGGTTTAACTTTAACCCAGAACTGATCCAGTCCACCCCAAGGTCATACTTGCTTGTGACAGTATGAGGAAACAGTGTGATCACACAGTTGGGTTAGGGGAAAGGCTAATCTACTTCTCAGGTGCAGCATAAGCTTGAGCTACTTGTGAAAATGCACATAAAATACACTGATTTTCAACTCCCTGATGCTTTCATGAATGTTGCAGTAATTTTTTTTAGCATCTAAACCTTTAATGAGCAATAGGGAGGGAGAGTTTTTAGGTTTAGCGTTTGAATTACAAAGTTGGCACTGTTCGGCAATATATTTATTGTAAGCTGAAGACAATCACCTTTATACCCACCAACCCTGCCCAAGAGTACAGCCCCCCTTTTCCACTGCCCCCCAAAAAGCTTTAAGCAACCACCTCCACCCTCCTGGGCTATATATTCTTGCTACATCACTACCTGGCTACACAGGCACATAGTTGCCAATTCAAGGAACTGAATCAAATTGAATGAACAACTAGCCTAGTCTAACTGCTTTGTTAATTGAAGCAAACCAATTCATGCTAAATTCAGTATAAGGAGTTGCAATATAGCTACACAGGGGGAAAATTTCACTTAAATGACTGTAAGCTCCTTGAATAGTATTCTTCAAAATCTGTCACACATCATAGAGCCTCATTTTAAAAGAAGTCATTCTATTTATTAAAAGTTCTTTCTCAAGAAGCTTTCAACATACTTAGTACCATCTAATTCTCACTCATGTCACTGTTAGACCTCCACTGTTGCTGCAGGTAAGAAAGATCCTTTATTACAGCCTGCTTTGCCAGCCTGCAGGTGAAGGCTAGAAGGGAGAAATGGTCAAGAGGATCTGCACATTCCTTCACATGAGCTGCAAAGGAGTTGTCTGACTGTTTGACAGGAAAGAAACAAGAAAGCGTATAGATGTACAAACAGTGCTTAGTGCACTTCTGATTAAATAACGACAAGAAATAAATCTTGTCCCTCAAAAGACTGGCTATATTATGCATGTCATATTTTAGACATTTAACAGCCATCTGTGAATCATGAGCAGTCTCTTTGTGGTATTATACAGACACACACTGACAATTTATCATCTTTACAACATACAACCTACAACCTTTGTACTCCTGACAGAGCACAGGTAGGTCTGTAAGTACATGAACTGGATGCCCTTTCTTCATATTACTCACTACTGCATCTGGAGCAGGAAACATACTGACCTGCTTAGCAAGATAAAGGACACAGAATCTGAGAAGAGCTCAGACAGCCTTTTTAGAAGACAGTGTAACTCTCTTAATTCCAAATTCTTCAAGTGAACTATGGCCTCTTATGTACAGTTATTTTCCAGTAAGGGTGTTGTCTAACACCTTCAGTTCAGTAATAAATATGCAATTATTTCCCTGCATTTGTTAGGAAACAGGAAGAGAAAGCTGTTTATGTCCGAGAAGCATTTGTGTTCCATGTGATCTAGAGCTGTAAATTTTCCACTCCTTAATGAGCCATAAGTTAATATGCATTGCTTCTTTAGCTTGGTCCTCTGAAATACTGTCATAAAACATCCTATTTTCATTGCTCTCTAAACAAGTGTGTCATTAGGTAAATTTTACTCTACCCATTTAGACATGACAGCTACACACTTATAATTAACTTTTAGGAATAATATCTTTTTTATGTGAAGTCACACAAGTTGAACTAGTCAAGCTGAACTACTTATGAAGTGCATGTAAAAGAACAAAAGAAAGCACCCAACTCAAATGTGTTACAAAAACAAATGTTATTTAGATGTCTTTAAAAATACAAGGTACATTTTATAAAATCAAATAGCTATCCATCAAAACTTTGTTGTATATCCCCATAAAAGATCATGTACTGGCAAATGTTAAGTAACAGCGGATAATCTCAACTAACATTTTATTCCAGTGCTAGCTGACAATAAGATCAACTTGTCAACTCAAATAGGATAACATTGTAAGCTTTTACTGTGTTAGTATTTACAGCACAGTAACTTGGAAAACAATATATAAATTATATTATACCAAAGATAATAAGAAGTCTAATCCAAGATGGTGAAATGGATTCTCCTCTACTTCTCTCAACAGCTCCAAATGATGTTCAGTGTAAGCAGGTACACAGAGCAAGGTCCTATACACACGATCTGTTCAGATGCTTAATATATTACAGTTAAGAGTTAAACAAAACAGATTTTTCTGTTAATTAAAAATACTAACAATACTGTATAACATTCCACAGACATTTTGCTTTTCAGCAACTTTTATATTCAATAAGTATGTCTTCAGCCACAACTCACTTCTAGGTCAGCAGCATTTTTGCACAGCATCTGAAATGTCTTTTTTTTCCCCTAGTTTTGCAGGAAGATTTATCTGCTTATGATTTCTACACAGAATAAGCAGCTGTCAGTTCTAAATTCCAGGCTTCAATGTAATTAAAATGCAGAGGTGTTTCTTCAGACTCTCTTGTACAAAATAAGTCTATTGTCACTCACATCCTTTCATCAGTAATAACAAAAGTTCATTTTTCTAAGATTAAACTCAGTAGGTTGTTTTATTGGTCCGACCAGAGCTTGAAGAATAAGAACCTGATTTCTTGGGGTACCTGCCTGATGAGAGAGACACTTGCATCCTCTGTGTAGTTCGCACACTTCGGCAAAGAAGAGCATATTTAAGGTTGTCTCTGAAGTCTTTGGAAATATAATAATAGATGAATGGATCAATGCAACTATTCAAAGTGGAAAGACACAGCACAGTTATGTACCACACATACAGATGGCTCTGGCTGTAGGCTTTGAGGAGTGAATAGTGCACAATAATCAGCACATTGCTAGGTGTGAAACAGATGAGATACATGGACAGGACAACAATAATGAGTTTGATTGCTCTTTTTCGTTTCTTCCCAGCGCTTACATCTACAATGGAAGCACTCAGGGTTTTAATCATTAGTATGTATGCAACAGCAGTGATGATGGCTGGGATTAAGAAGAGACCAATTGCAAGTGAGAGGAAATAACTGAACATATCATGAGCCAAAACATTTTCAGGCAACACATCATGGCAGGTTGTGATGTTAAGATTTGAAATATATGCTGTCTGATTAACAAGATACAATGGAATGGTGCCCAACAAAATCAGTATCCAGATAGCAATGGAGACGCTCAAAGCAATTTCTGATTTCTTTTTTGAATGCACCATGGGGTTCACTACAACCCAGTACCGTTGTACACTGAGACATGTCATAAAGAGGATGGAACAGTACATATTTCCATAGAAAAATCCAACATATACTTTGCAGAGACCTTCACCAAATAGCCAGTTATTGCCATTTAGATGGTATGAAATCTTCAGTGGGAACCAGACAACAAAAAGAAGGTCTGCCAATGCCAAGTTAACCATATAAATCACAGCTGGATGTTTCTTCTTTGTTCGAAAAAAAAAGACCCAGAGGGCCATGGCATTGCTTGGCAAACCAATTATAAAGACAAAGATGTAAACAATGGGAAGAAAAACTGTAGTCAGCTTTCCTGTGAGGACTTTTGCTATAAATTCATCCACCTTGTATAACTCTTCAGAATTATTTGTATTTGGAACCTTCTGGCCAATGAAACTTCTTCCTTTTTGTTTGCTGGGTCCATCATTCTCTGAAATTATAAAAAAAAAAAAAAAAAAAAAAAAAAGTTATTGTTGTTGTTGAAGTACAGATTTTTTGCCCTTTTAAAAAAGAAACTAGATACAGTGATTTACTCTGAACATTTACAGATAGCTTTATCAACAGAAAAATTAAGACTGATGTTCAAACACTTGACCATTTATCTTCCCTTTGTTTTAAATTTTTTACCCAAACGACAACCTTTACCCCTATTCAAGGATTCTACCAGCAACCAAAACACTTTTCCATGTCACCAGTGATATTAAAAATGCCTTGTTAAAATGGGCTGTCAGGTGTTCTTACCACCTGAACAGCTACAGTAGAAACTGCTTCACCTACCCCAGGGCACCATTACCTTTTCACACAGCAGTGCCAGATCACCTGAATGCTGGGACTTAGAGAACTTCACAGCAGGCTAATTTAACTGCAGCAGAATCTTTGCTAGTTTAGATGGCCCAAAAACCAGGTATGCAGTAAAAAGAGAACATAGTACCTTCAGACAAGCTATGACTGAAAGTCAGAACAATGTATCTCAGCAGCAACTTGAACATACTAACTCTGTGCATGGAGTTGCATAGGTCCATCATCTGGCATCTCCTTCCAGAGAGACACTCTCTGTGGTTTCTACCTGAAGTATCAGGTGGTAGAGCTGACACCTAAGGCTGCTTCATACACAAATTGCTGTCATTACAAGCTTTGCTCTGCTCTTTGAAAGCTGTGGGGGCTTACAAACCACATGGGCGAGCCAGGTGCTCCTGACTGCTAAGTCCTGTAGGACAGACTTTGGACAGCCCAGTTCAGAACTCCTGCACACACACCACAGCCCTCCTCTGCTGACAGGCTAAACTGCACAAGCAACGTCCTGGAATACACACCATTCCAAAAAGTCAGACATTCACCTGCAGACATCCATTACCATACAGCTAAACCGTATGGACATGGAAGTTGACTGATTTGGGGAGAATTATTTCTAAATTCACTTTCTATCAATATTTGTGTATTTATTTAGCCAAAGCCCTCCTGTTGGAATATAAAAAAGAGCCTTTTTGAGAACCTGAACAGTGAACAGCCATGAACAATGTTGAAGCATGGCCCCTTTGTTAAAAAATAATTGATACAGTTCCAAATGAAAAAATGCTTACACCTTACATTTTAAAGAATTCTTACACAAGAAATATGTAAATACACAAGTGTGTGTTTCCCAGCAGACATTCCCCAAAGCAGCCCACTTTAGATAGCTGTTCCTTTCAAATTATAACTGCAAAAGTCTCATGTACAGCACTAGACTCCTGTCTAGACTATGCAACCCTCCGAAGATGTATACAGAAATACACATACATTGACACTCTTTAGAGTTTTGAATTAAGTTAATCTAGATCCACTTGAACGCTTAAAAATTTTCAGGTCCAGACAGCCCTCACTGGAAAACTGAGGTACAAGAAAACTTTCTGCCTGTACAATGACATGGACAAATCTTTGCAGTAGACCACATGAAGACAGAAGCTTAAATTATACTAACAAAACCACCATCCTAAAGAAAATTAATTCAAATGCCAAATAGTCATTTTGGTCTATATATGGTACAATTACAACAAGGCAGAATTATAAAAATACTCTGTTCAGATATTCAAGCTCCATGATTACATCAGCAATACTGTTAAAGACTGCAAAGTTTAATTATAATGCAGCAATCCTAGTTCCTTAACCTGAGCTGTGAATAGGAGAAGCCATAAAACCAGTCTAAAGGACATAACTTACAAATATCAGATATTGAAGTGATAATGAGCTAAGCAATGGTGATTTTCTTAGGCTTACAGCTTAGCTGAGAAAGATCCTGGAGATGCTTGGAAGCAGACCCTATATACCAAGTTGATAGCAGCGATCAGGATACAGTAATAACATCCACCATACAGTGCTATGTTAAGCACCTGTCCACCAGAAAGTGGTTGCTACTATCAAACTGCAGTCATGCTACTTTTATTCCGTTCCAAAGACTTAAATTATTGTAGAGAACCAGAAGAGCAAATACTTAGTTCTTTCTAATGTTTTGTGATCAGATATAAAACAGTATTTTGCAATTGAAGTTCAGAGGTTAGGTAGAAAAAATAAAAACCTCATCAAAAAGTCGTAAAGTATTAGTGTGAGACACTACAGTAAGAGCTACACTAAAGTGGATGGACAGATACCTGAACCACAGACAGGACTTCATATTGCAAGAGTGGCAGAATAGAGACAAAGGTTTGTTCTATTCTACTTTGTAAGACATAGTGATTTAAGAGACCAAGATTTGCTTTTACGCTGACTTTAATTCGAGCCTCAAAAGTTCTGACTACATATATTGGGCAGCTTTTTTCAGTCCAACTAGCAACCTATACATATAAGGAAACAGCGTCCTGTTTCCCTGCAGTTAACACTCCCTCACCGAGCAACCAATCCTTTGTTAGGTATGTGCATTTTCTACATCCCTTTTTTACTCTTTCACCACTTGCCGTTTTCCATAACAATCGAGCTGTTTTCCAAGACGAGTTTCACCCTGCCTGACTCACATACAGAGAATGCAGTTGACTTGCTAATCTGCCCACGGGAAAAGCGTACTCTCCTCCCACAAAAGACTGTTTCAACACCTTTGCCATCTGTCCAGAAGATATAACCCACTACATACCAAATACAGGATTATGCCTACCCTGCAGACACGAAAGCGACAGACAACAGCACCAAGTATCCCAAAATTAACTGGTTTACTTATAGTAGTACCCCCACAGGACTACGTTTAAGACTATCCTGGTTTTTAGATCTGCAACCCAGAATCGCCACAACGCCGCAATGGTATCAGCCTGTTTGAAATCTGCTACAATAAGCCTCTGGCTTAGTGCATCCCCTTTGGCTGGGATGGGATCACATTTCAGCTCCTTTCACCTCCCTACTCCAGGATATCAAGCACCCAGCTAAAACTTTTGCGCACACTACTTTTTTCTCTCTCCCTCTCCCCTGAGTATTCCAAATGCCTCATTCCGTCCAGGTCAGACAATTAGGCTATTAAGTAGCAGTTTAATTCCAGGACTCCGCACTGAACAACACAATTTGCACCTTAAGAAAACATGACGTATGCTTGGCTTCAAGACCTATACGAGGTATATCCTACGCTTGGCTTCAATATTTACACAATCTTTACGCATATGATTTTATTAGGTAAATAAGCCTGGTATGAAATATAGAAGGACACAGTGCAAAGGCATGCACAGATATGGCAATGGGGTTTATTACAAAAGGTAGTGAAAAATTAACTTAATGCAGTGAAATATTAATATGAATGACTTTAGGTTTTTTTCCTCAAACAGCACTTACGTTCAACAAGGAATAACACAGACTAAAAATTTAAAAAGAATCCTAGTTTGGAAAAAAAAAGGTCTTTTAAGTCTTTTTTTTCATGTTTATCGTAAACGGGGGGGGGGGGGGGGGGGGGGGGGGGAGCGGCAGGGGACTACAAGAAGATTGGAGTGGGGCTTTTAACAACGCCACTAAGTGACAGGATAAGAGGAGATGGTTTTAAATGGGAAGAGAGTAGATTTAGACTGGATAGTAGGAAGAAACTCTTTATGAGAGTGGTGAGGCACTGGAACAGGTTGCCCAGAGATGCTGTGGATGCCCCATCCCTGGCAGTGTTCAAGGCCAGGCTGGACGGAACTCTGAGCAACCTGGTCTAGTGAAAGGTGTCCCTGCTCGTGGCGGGGCGGGGGGAGGGTAGGAACTAGATGGGCTTTACTGTCCATTCCAAGCGAGACCATTCCACGGTTCCCGACAAGGCGGGTGAAGCCAAGCCCCGCGCGCCCCACAAGCCCTGAGGGGGCTGCTCGCTGCGTCCGGCCGCTTGCCCATTAAGTGCTTTCCCTCCCCGCCGGGGAGCCCTGCCCGCGGGTCCCTGCCGCCACACTGCCACCCGCACGGGTTCCCCGACCCGCTCGACTCCGCGGAATCCCGCCCTGTCCGCTCCGGGCTGCCCGCACCGCCGGGCCAGACACCTGACCTGCCGAGCGCCCCGCCGTGCCCCGCCCGCGGCTGAGGGACGGCCGAGCCCGCCGCGGGTGCCGCGCTGGCCGCCCCGCTGATCCCAGCCCAGCTGGCAGCTCACGGCGCTCCGCTCACCTTCAGCAGCGGCGGCAGCTCCCAGCAGCGCATACAACAGCAGCAGCAGGCACAACCCACGGCGTGCAGCCATCCTGTCACCGCGCTCCGGCCGCCGCCACTCCGCCCGCACTCCCGACCAGTTTCACCTGATACCTGAGCGGGGCGGGGCGGAGGGCGCGGCCCGGCCCAGGACCGGCCCCGCGGCGGGCGGGGCCAGGCGGGGCCCTGCCCTCCCAGTGGAGGGTGGCGGCGCTGTCCCCGAAATGGTGGGACGTGGGGCAGGCGGTTCCGTTGTGTGGAGCGCGAAATGGCGGGTGCTTTGTAGCCCCCGCGGGCTGGTGGACAGGCCCAGGCTGAGCCTGGCGGCCGTGAGGGGCGGGGCGGCTCCCGGGGCTCCCGGCTCTTATCCCGCTCACGCTGCTCCCGTCCCCGAGCCCGCCGCTGGGCCCTGCCCGCGGGGACTGTCCTGTTAACGGCCCCTGGCCGCCCGGTGCAGCAGTGGCCACGGCCCGTGCCCAGCTGCTGCTAGGGCGGGGCAGGATTGTTCTGGGTCACACCGGCAGGGCTCAGGAGCGTTTAGCGGGAGCGTGTTACTCCAGCTGCCTCCATAGCATACTCCAGTGTGCGTTCCGGGTTTCTCATTCTTACAGCATCACAGAATCGTGGAATCTTAGAACAGGTCAGGTTGGAAGAGGCCCCAGAAAGTCATTTGCTCCAGTCTACCTGCCCAAGCAGGGTCTTCTGGAGTGCATTACCCAGGATTTTGTCCTGTCCAGTCAGCTTTTGAAGACCTCTGGAGAAGAAGACTCCTCCTCTGGACCTTTTCTGGTCAATCTGTCCAGTGCTCTGTCACCTTCACTGTAGAGAAGTTCTTGCTCATGTTTAGATGGAACTTCTGTGCATCACTTTATGCCTGTTATCTCTTACCCCATTGCTTGGCATCAGTGAGAACAGCCTGGTCCATCTTCTTGACAGCCTCCCTTCAGATTCTTAAAGACACTGATGAGGTCCAGTCCATCAAGGTGGGCTGCACAGCACTCCCGGATATCAGCTACTTGTCCAGTTTTGTGTTGTCAACAAAGTCCCTGAGGAGGCATCTGGCCCTTCATCCAAGTCATGGATGAACGAGTTGAACAACACTGGGCCCAGATATGTTGTGTATGTGTTACATTTGTCATATGACAGATGGGCAGGAAAATGTGTAATTGCTGCTTAACCCAGATGCATTTGTGGTACTCTGCTGGCATGACCCAGTAAGAAAGGGTAAGTGAGGGATGTTTTTACTTGGCAGCCTCACTTAACCTTAGAATACACCAACTTCCCTTTGGTTTTGCAAATAGGGATTTCAGGAACAAAATTAAGCACAAAACAATGTCATAAGTGTTTTCTGTTTATCCACACAAATATGAATTTAGAAGATTTTCATGGTCATCAAATCAAGCACACTGCTTACCAAATTCCAAAATTAATACTATGTGTTCAACTCAGGTTCACACCTCCAGACAGCAGTGCCCTCTCTGCCTTAGTGTGCAAAATGCTCTGTGTTCAAACAGTGATAAAATTGCCTCTTTTTTCCCCCTTTTTTGAATGAGCATGATATGAATATACTCTGTTTTACATGGTTCCGAAAGAGAAAAATTCCTCTTTTTTTGTGATGGTCATGAAATACAGCTGGGAGTAGATGTCTGGGAGTACAGGGAGATGAAGGTAAATAGCACTGTAAAGTTTTGGATGTCAGAGTTGACATTAAGGGCCTCTTGTTTTTGAGTCTGTTATAAGTTACTGCATACTTAAAGCACAGTTCCTGTTTGTAATCCACACAGTTTACAGATTTCTCATCTAAGTCTCAGCCTTCTTGCTAAACACTGGTAAAGTCATAGCCCATCCCTCCAGCCTCCCTCCCTGTCTCTGTGTCTCACTTTCAGTGCTGTTTTATTTACTTTACCATTAAAAGCCATTTCATAGGCATTTAATCTTGCTTTTAATCACCTTGTCCAGTGAGCTGTAGCCTTCTCATTTGACTTTTTATCTAACCTCCCTTTACTAGTCTCCAGAGTTTTTCCTTTCAGATCTATTACTAAGGAGTGGTCCATCTTTTACTCATCCAATTCTGCTGTAGCCGGTGCTCTCCTGCCAATGCCCAATCACAGTTTTCATTCCAAGTTCTCTCTTGATTTATTCCATCCAGTCCATCGTTTTGTCCCCTTTATGTTCAAAGCAATCAGCTCCATCTCTTTTGCTTGGATCCAGGAACAGTGGAAGGAACTGATCACACATGCAAAAAGTATTCATTGCTGTTGCTAAGTGAAGTCTGGTCCCAGCTATCCCATGACAGACCAGGGCTGCAGCTGGAGAAGCCCTATGGCTGTGTGTAGAGGCACGTGTCACTGCAGGTACATCTTCTGGAAATGCAGCTCTGGACTTTGCTCCAGGTGAGTGTAAGGAAACGATACCAACATAGGTTTGTAATTTGTCTGGTTTCTCAGAGAGGTGTCATAGAAACGTGTGATTCATGTGAAGATAATCTCCCTTCAAAATCTGATATTAATATAAAATCATTAGATTCTCAAATAATTGAAAATGGACCTTATAAGAGGGAATGTTGGGTGACTTTAATATCAGAGAACTCTATCAACCTGTCTTGTAAGAGAGACCTTATTGCTGCCGTATGTTGAGGGGGCTTTTGAGAAAGGTGGGGAGAAACATTTTACTTGTAGTGACGGGACAAAGGCTAAAATTTAGATAAAAATAAGGTGGATTTAGATAAGAGATTAGGAAAGAGATTCTTTACTGTGAAAGTGGTGGGACAGTAGAATAGGCTGCCAAGAGACATTGTGGATGGGGCATTTCTGGAAGAGTTCAAGGCTGGGTTCAATGGGGCTTTGAGCAACCTGGTCTTATAAAAGGTGTCCCTGCCCAAGGAATGGCATTGTACTAGATGATCATTAAAGATTTCTTCCAACACAAATTACTCTATGATTCTATAGCAAACTAATAGTCTTTGGCACTTGTAAGCAGTTCCTGGTGCTTTGTCTGTGCAGTGCCAGCCAGGCTTTTGTTCTGATTTTGTTCTATTCAGTTTACTGAGAAATTAGAGTTCCTAGTTTACACTTTCAGAAGGGATAATATTTGTTAGGAAGATTCCCCACATATAGTCTGTAAATTAGTTCTTCCTCATGACTTAAAAATATTTAATAGAAACTAGATAGTCATACCCCTGTTCAAATCACTAGGACTTCTCAACAGAGCAATGTCAAAACTTGCTGATTTTCAATGTCTTTATTGAAGACAACTGATTTGTCAAACCTATTTGCAGTTCTAGTGCGTCATTTATCAAACAGTTTGGAAAGAAAATTAACAATTTGTAAATAAAAACAAAATCAACTGCGCTCTTGTTCACACTTGTTTATCATTGGATAATAATTGAGATAAATACAAATGCCACAGGAAGAGTAAGTACGTGACTGTAGAGGCTTAGGAAACCTTAATTCTCTGTTACAAACTGGTAGTTTCTTGGGTTTTCTGCTATACATTTCTTTTTCCATTACAAATATATATATATCTTTCTATGTCTCTGTGTTTGTCTGTGTACATATATACATTGTACATATACATGTATCTATAAGTATAAAATATATATATACACTCCTATATTATATTAGAATGAGCTGGGGAGAATAGTCTTTAATACGGTGACTTGAAAGGAGCTTTGACCTTGCACATCATTGCTTATCAAAGCATACCCAAAGCTGACAAAAGGTAAGTGAACAGCAGCTCATAATTCCCTGCTCTGTCAATGTTTGTTTGCAGCATGTTGTCATGAGAGTCTTGTGCACCTTGGGACAAAGGCCATTACTGGAAATGTACCCTCCCTTGCACTTTCAGTAGCTGGTGGCTGTGGTTTTAACACACTTTACCACAGGGGACCTTCTGGGATATACTCCTTGGATCTTGAGTCATTTTAACAGCATGGTGATACCATGTAATCACGAAGATGTGTTACTGACAGTGGTACTTGTTGCCCGTTTATTAACTGAGAAATGAACATGGTTTCATTGCAAGGCACTTGTCAGTACTCGTGACGTTTGTGCTAGAATAAATGGGTGGGAGCAATTTTATTATGTAGAGTTTGTTTTATGTACTTCTTTTCTTCATGGGAGTTTCTGAATTCGGATGGCAAATATGCTTTTAGTGTGTGGCTTATTTTAATTACATGCCATGTCTGTTGGGGGAGAAGGTAACGGATGGTTGGTTGTGCCAGATGTCTGACACAAATATATGGATTTTTTTCTAAGGAGCAAGAAGAACTTGGTTTTGGAAGGGAGAAGAAATAAAAATGCCCTAACTTTAAAAATCAATATGTCTTGTAGGGCTGGCACAACACTTAAAATATCCTTCAAAGAATGCAGCTAGTGCAAGTATTCTGGGAGGGAGGGTGAAGTTTGGGTCAAATGAAACAATGTAAAGAATTTAATTTTAAAAACTAATTTAATTTTTGATTCAGAAGAGCTGATGTATTATCTCTCAGTGCTTTAGCCTGCCCTCAGGCTAGCCACCTGTCATCCTGGAAGCTAGGGGACTACCTGGGTACTAAGTTACAGCAAGGCTCTGCCTTGGTAGTGCAAGACAAGGACCGTGGGTATAATAAGCATTTTTGATGACTCATTTTAACATGATGAAGCCCTTTATAGTTCCTCCTTCTGTGTCTCATTCTTAAAATCATCTGTGCCATCTTAAGTGGTCTCTCTTGCTTATTTTCCTGAGCCTTTGAACAGGTCTCTGTTTCCTGCTCAGCTGGTTGGCCTTGCTGGCAGACTTGTTAGGTACTACATACGGATTGTCTCTATTGCCTTTGCTCTATGTGTGTATAGCAGGAGCCTAGGAAACGAGATATGGGCAGCAGCTGTATATTTTCTATTTCTCTGTGAACAATGATCCATTTTATTTCGCTCTGTATTTAGGAAGTCTGTTCCATTCCCTCCCTTACCCCAGGATTCTTGCAGATTTTTGAAATTCTGGCCATAGAAAATATGTTCTTTATAAGCCTGTTGTGCTGATGTGTTATTATGTTGTTACTACTTGAGGTGCCAGTGTGGGTGGCATAGTAATTTATGGCATTTTGGGGTCACTGTGCTAGCAGAATATTTAGGTGGTATTGGTTGTTTTAGGTGATCTCTTACTGGGTGCCATCCTGATTTTCCTGACCTTCTGCCAGCAGTGTTCTGTTTGTTTCTGTGTTTGGCTTTTAACTCTTTGTGTACTTTCACTTTTCTCAAAAACAAGATCCAGGGATGGGGCTGGAGACAGGACAGTCAAGAAATGTGGTTACAGGGCTAGGTTGAAATGTTAGGTATTCCCAGTGCCTGAGGGGTGGAAACATAGATGTCCCAAACCAGGCTTCGTGCTGACATAGAAGTACAGAGGTGACTCCTGTTCACCATGATCTTGCAGTGATAGAGGACTTGTGAACTTAAAACAGGTTGGTCTAAGCAGTGCTTCTGTACTTGTGTTGACAGTTGTTTAGCCTGTGGTATATTTTTCTTCAAGTATGCCTGCAGCTACATGAAAAACGTATGTTAAGATATTAAACCAAGAAATTGAAAATTAGGAGTTGTTCCAGTTTGGGCGTTTGTTCAATCTTAATTCAGCATTCTTGTTCATATACATTTTGAAAGGGATTTAGTTATGACATCATATTCAGTCTTTCTATGGTGCACTCCAAATGGAGTGTGCTCATGAAAACACAGATGATCTTGTACTTGCACCTCTATTTTACATGTATATATATACTTGAAATACCACTATTATCTAGTACTGATTCCTTATTCTGCTGCTATTGAAAACTGGGGAAGAACTCTCTCTACATAGATAGAACGCAGAGAAAGGCATGGGCCGATTGCTTACAAGTCATCAGCACAGTCACTAGTTTAGGCTGAGTTTGTAGAATTGTCTTGAAGGGAGTTGAAATTTTTTTTCAGTATGGGTCTATTACAATTCTTGTCTTGTTTGTACCTCCATGCTGGAAGTAATATAGGGTGGAGTGTATAAAATAACAGTTCCTCTTCAGGTAATCTGAATCTTTACATAGTGGATCACAAACATACTGTGTGCCCATAGTGCATCAAAGAAGGTTGTTGTCTGTAACATTCTTCTATGTAGTTTGTTTATTGCTCCATTGAGCACCAATGTATTGTTTGTTGGGTATTCTTTACTCCATACAAATCTTCCCTAAAGAAAACTGGACAAAGTCCAGAGATGATGGAAACAACTGGAACACCCTGAAGAACGTTTGTATTCTAAAGACTTTGGTTAGTCTAAAGAAGATTGTGGAGAGACCTGATGACGTAGTTAAAATTTGTCCAGGGCTGTGGCATATTTTCCATGTTCACTGAGTAGGCTGAAGTGTTGGAAAAACTAGATATTAGGAAAAATGTTTGAACAATCAGCACCAGTTTTATAGAGCACTCATTTTTAGATAATCTGTAGGACTTCCATCACTGGCACTTTAAAGTTTAGACAAACAGGAACGATATAGATACGTCTTAATTCATCCTGGCAGAAGAATCAGGTGATGCCTTGAGCACAGAAGTAATGCCTCCAGCACAGCCATTAATGACTGTACAACAATGTTTGTAGCTGAATAAAATCCCAGTCCTTTGCAGTGGTCTTACTTTTGTTTGGCATCTGAATACAGTAAGATTTGATATGGTGTTCTACCTTGTGAGTCACCCTCGGTGACTTACAAGAGGTAAACATCTGTTGAAAAAAAAAAAAAAGAAAAGAGCAACTGAAATGCTTTCTGGACCCTGTCTAATCTGATTCTGGCTAGGAAGACTTCAGATCCTTAGGTCATGCTCGTTATTGAGCAAATGTGAGTCAGGCAACAAGGATGCTGAAATCATCATGTTTTTACTTTTTGGGAGAGAAGCTTGTTCAAGCCCTCTTGCTTTTTTGCTTCCCCACCACACAGACGACTACAGTTTTCCCAATCAAATGAAAGACCAGGAGGTCAGAGGGAAAAGCACCAGGTAGAGCACCAAGAAAGACCACCACCAACTAGGTTTCAGAGTAGCAGTAGACCTCTGAGGAATCCCAGGGGATTTGTACCCATTTTGAAGAGCTAGACCACAGGTGTGGAAAAATGCCAATCACAAACCACAAAGTTTGGTGAATGCTGGGAATAACTGCTTTTTGAGTCTGAGATACAGAGCATGAACAGAGCGACATTGAACCCCACACCTGGTCGCCTTCAAAGAGCAGTACCTCATGCATCTACTTTCACCAGCCCTTTCATGTTTCTATGTTTTCTAGAAGTATACATAATTTTAAGTGCTGTTCTGCTACCCCACTGTTACTCCTCACATCATAGTTCTTAAAACTCAGGATTTTCCTTCTAGCTTATCTGTAGGAGATGTCTATGGAAAAGGAATTCACGGATCAAGGGAAAAAGCAGTGATTTGTGAGTGATGACTTGGTGATACTTTTTCTTCTTTCCCTCTCAAGATCCCTTTATCTTCCTGCCAGAATAGCAATGTACTGTGCAATGTTTAAGTAAATTCACAGCAAATCAGATGACGAAGGTCTGTGTGGAGAAGTAGGGATGGGCTGAGGAGGACTTGTGTGAAAGGAAGAACAGTCTTCCTCAGAAAAGTCTCATGAAACCTACACCAAGTTAAAACTGTAAATTTGCTTTAAACTAAGCCATAGTCAATAAAAGGCAGGTGGTGCTTTACTGCTCAAGTGAACAGCTGATAAAATGTGAGCTGTGATTTGGCCAGTGCATTCTGCACGTGTCAGTTTCAGATGGTGTTGGTTTTGATTACCTCAGTTTTGTTGACATGATGTAATTATCACAGTGTTGATAAGTCCTGAGACAGCTGTAGGGATTTGTGAACTCTGAGAATTGTTGATGGTTCCTTGAACTTAGAGTTTGCCCAAGCAGTAATGCCATCCTCAGTTATGAATGAATGCCAAGAGTCAGCATCCATTTAATGGCAACAATGAAATCCTGGGCACACCAGTTAAGCACTTGTTAATGCTGGGGTCTGTCTAATCAGAGAATCTTTTTAGATTCCAAATGATATTTGCAAAGAACAAAATAGAAAATAATTCTGAGGGCTTCATAGAAGGTCTCTGTGCCAAGATTTTAGTTCAGTTAAACAGATAAACATGTGACATTTATTCATGACAGGGCTTGCTGATGTAAAAATTATATGAACAATATGAACATTATAAAGTAAAGGAGGGCTTATGGACAAAATTCCTAAAACTGAAAACTCTCCTACTTTAAATAGTTTTTCTCTTTGTAGTTGCTTCATCAACTTTATATTTCTAGGACCTGTCTCTTACTCATCACTGAAAATTGATACTTGTAGTAAATGATTAAAAGTAATAACTTTTAGGAAAATATGATTTGTTGAATCACAATATCATGTTCTAAAATAGAATGAGTCTAACGTTTGTACTGTATCTGTTTATCTCCCCGTTTTTATTCTGCAGCCTTTGGAAGTTAATAATAGCTGCTAGTCTTAATTGCTCTGTAAGTTGCAGGTATGAAATACAATACTTTGGCCACATCTCCTAACTAATTGTGAAATTTTTAACAGAGTCATGCATTTGTTAACTTCTGACTGTGAATTTGACCTGACTATTTAGCTGGTGTGTCAGCATACCCATGTTATGTACATATGTTCATAATTTATCAGTGGTCTAAATAAGATACGAACAACTGTAATTTTTCTAGTCATCATGATAGTGAAATATTGCAACTGCCATCTGGTAGAAGGCTGGGGGAAAAGAAAAATGTTTGAAAGGCCATAGGGTTTTTTTTTTCTGCACAATACGCATTGACTTGTACTATCCCATACCATCCCTGTAGGTTGGCCCATAGGCTGGGACAACTACATAAGAATCATGGCATACTTATCCAAAGAGAGGCAGAATTTTAACAGCATCAGTTCTCCAGTCTAGTTGATGTCATGCCTGTGTTGATGTAAAAGAAGGAGTGTTTCAGATACGTGCTAAAAAAGTCCAAGGGCATTGAGTGGGTCAGGCAGTTCACGTGGCAACACTCCTGGTTTATGATATTTAAAGGATGACATTAGAGTTCAAAAGGCAAGTAGAAGAAATTATTGTTTTGGCATTGTCTGTTTTGGCAGGAACTAATATCTTGATATTGTAGTTTTATGCCAACAGATTAATATCAAGGAAGTTAAGCAATAGACATACCAATGACTCTTGTAAGCTATGTTGAACAGGATTAAAGTTAACTTCTACAGCTGGGCATAACATACAAAATGGTCACATTAACAATTTAGGCTTTGATAAGAGTCCAACAGTATTTATGGCACATGACAGAAAGTATTGGGTAGCATTTGTAGACCTGACTAGGCATCTAGGAACGCACCAGTCTATTCACAATCTATTCTACACAACTGGGGACTGGTGTCAACCACTCAAACTGTCTGAACCAGGTTCAGATATAAAAATCACGGCACAGAGGACATCCAGTAGGTAGGAGACTTGTGAAGTTTCTTGACAAATGATGCTGGGCATACAAGAGGTTTCCATAAGTTCCCAGGAAGATGGTGCAGCTCTTGAAATAGAGATCCACTGTGGATTACTGAAGAGACAAACTATAACCAACTTGTGAATTTCCCTGACCAGAATATAGTATTTGAATAAGAGAGTAATTGCAGGAACACCATTTATTTTTTTTTCTCCTCTTTTTCTTTTTTGTGCATCTGTTTTTGGTGACTGTTGTGGCTGGTATCCAGGCCAGTGGGTCTTCCTTTGAATAGTGTGGTCATTTGCCATATTTCCCAGCCTCTTCTGAGGTATAGGTTGAACTTAAATATGGCCATGTGTTATTATGGATGTCATTCAGGTTACAGTCTGATGTCCTCCACTGCTTCTTTGTGTTTCCTTCTGCGTGGCAGCAAAGCCACAATTTGCTGATGGAGAGGGCTCCTGGAGCCACTCTGGGCTCTCCAGGGAGACCAACTGCGTCATGCATTGGCAGGATCTCCAGGTTTGGCTGCGCAAGCACCCGCAACAGGGGCCTGCAGTAAAGATCACCATTTGACAGAGATGCTGGCATTTTGTAACTTTGCAGAATTCCCTGCATCAGAAGTTATCTGTGGAAGGATAGGGCAGGTCTGTGTACATGCTGCCTTGTGATATACCTTCCTTGCAAATGTTGATTGTAGCTTCGGGCTGGGCAAATTAGGAAGGCTGAAGGAGAAAAGAAATCTCTATTTGAACCTGTGTATCTCCCGGTTCTCTAACGTGGAAGAGATGTGTCTGTTTGGTTTGAGCATATATAGTCTTTCCATAGTTTTGGTGTCGTCCCTCTAAATAAAAAAAAATGCAGTTTTACCATAATTTGAGTGGTTTGCAGATAACATTTTAGGGAATTCTTGCCATCATTGTCATTAAGGTGAAAGGGGTCTGCTTTTATCCTGCTTAGGGATCTTTTATTAAAAATGCAGAGATTAGAACTATTTGTGGAATTATTTTATCAGTGGGACTGTGGTCTGTCTAGTAGTAGAGCCCAATGTCCACAAAGAAATGGGTATAATGGAAAAAGTGTGTCAGTTGACCAGGACGCCTGAAAATTATTTGGGAACTCCCAGTACTAAGAAGGATGTGAGGAGGAGATCCACACAGCTGTGCTGAGTCACAGGCTTTCCACACAGGCATCCTGTCTGTTCTCACAGTGTTTATTCAGTGTGGCAGGATACACCCTTGTACCCTCCCAGTGTCTCAACCCACCTCCCACTGTCTGCACAATGAGGGGAAAACCACAAACACTTTATCATATTCAATACTGTTGATTGGCCCAAAATTGAAGCCTGACACAGTATCTAAAAAAGCTAGTGTTATGACCAAAAATAATTTTGTTATGAATGGTATAACTTCTTTTTAAATTTAATGAACAGCATAGTAATGATTACCATTCATATTTAGATTTTTTTTTTCTTCTGCTCAGCTGAAATTTTCCAAACTTTTAAACTCCAGATCCATAACAGGTATCTGTCCTAGATGTAATATGTTCTAGATGCTGATTATGAAAATGCTTAGTCAATGCATATTTAGAAACAAAGTGAATAGAGCTGTTAGGATTTGCAAGTTACTTGCTGTATATGCAGAGCAGTCACTTTCAGCACTGAAGAGGTGAAAGTGAAAGACTGTTAGAGGATGGGAAGGACAGAAACTTCCATCTGCCTTGTTGCAGGAGGACCATGTAGGAATGTCATGCCTCCAGATGCCACATTGTTCCTGGTTCTACTCTGACTTCCTTTGGGATGGCAGGGAGAAGTGAACCCACACAATACTGTACATCATCAACCCTAGCCTGATCACCTGAGCACAGCACAGCAGTACTGGAACCCACCACAAATGTGGAGCTATTGCTGCAAGGGACAGAATCAGGAGACCTTTTCCTTTTCTCCTCTTTCTGCCTAAAACCGTTAAATGTCTTCAGGGGATGCACAGGGAGGATGCAGGACTTGGATTGCTAATCACCCCCCAGTGCAAGGAGCAAGCAGTTAATTCCTTCAGGAGGGGTGAAATAGCTTCTTCTGACAGTTGAGTTTATTCCAGTTCCACTGGATTGCACCAGTCCCAGGCAATTTTCACTGCTTTGGTTGCCAGCTGACGATGCTTCACTCCAAGATGCAGGCATAAGAGCATTCAGTAAGAGCCTGTCCTTCACTAGCTTCTTGTGAGGGATAATCTTGGTTTTGATGGCCTTTTGTTTCCAGTTTTCAGGTAGTGCTGTACTTGGCACAGTCCAAGGTCTGTTATAGAGGCTTCACATCCCTGCTTCTGCCAAGGTTCTAGTTCAGTATCCACTGCAAGTCTGAGCTTGGCTTCTGCAGGCACAGTTCCTTCTGAGACCCTCATTCGCACAGAATCACAGAATGGGTCAAGTTGGAAGGGACTCCAGTGGGGTCATGTCGTCCAACTTCCTTGTTCCAGCAGCGTCATCCCAGAGCACATGGCACGGGACTGTGTCCAGATGGTTCTTGAATATCTCCAGAGAAATTCTCCACAACCTCACCAGTCAGCCTGTTCCAGTGTCTGGTCACCTGCACAGTAAAGTTCTTCTTCATGTTCAGGTGGAACTTCCTGTGCATCAGTTTCTGCCCATTGCTTCTTGTCCTATTGCCTGCTACTATTTCTGCCGTACTTACGGCAACTAACCTCACGATTCTGGCTCTTGATGGATGAGGAGCTGTTTTTCCCCTCTCTCCCAACCAAGTATTGCTGCAGCAGGGTGAGGTCAGAGATCTCCTGCCAGTTTCTCTTACTGCTGGGAGAAGGTCCCTGATGAACTCATACTCACCAGCTTCCTTTGCTAAATCCAAGTAAACCTTTTTACACTACATTTAATAATTTTACATTGAAACAATATGATCTTACCTCTGTATAGTCTTCTAACAGTCAAGAAATACCTTTTTGCAAAACAGTATAAAAGGCTAAAATGCAGGAGCAGCAGTACTTGGATTTTAGCTCCCTACAAATTCTCTATGGTTGTTACAGCTACTCAGTATATTAGCTATCATCACTGGATTTGATGGCAAGTTTACTAGGAGTATGGATGTGGGAATTAAGAAAGTCTAAATGTTTCACAAACGTTTGCTCAGAGAAACGTACATTCCTAGGGCTACAAAGGTTAATTCTTAATATTTAATTCAACATATTTGATACTGGCAGCTTCAATACTAGACTTATTGCTGTGCATTTTCTGCAAAATGAAGCACAATGCTTTTCTACCTACCTACTAATCTGTGGTTCCAGGGATTTGAAACCAAGAAAATGTTAGATTGTATTCTGCCCAGTGTGTTTAGGCGTGTTTAAGCTTTAGCAGAAAAGCTGGTTGATCTGGTTTTTCTAGGATGGAGTCATAACTGTATTACCTTTCCCGACCTGATGAAAGATAGGTTTTTTTATAGCATGCATGTTGTGGTATACACATGAAAATAATTGAAATATGATTAATTTACATCTACTTATAGAGAAAAGTTACATTAAAAATATATCATTAATATATAATTAAATATTCAATACATATATTCAGTATATGCTCATAGGAGAATACAATGAAGTATTGTATGAAGATCTGAAGGATTTATGAAAAGTAATTAGGTGGTTCAGGTAAAAACCTGTTCCTAAGAGATAAAACTCTTGGTATTTGGCTTCCAACTCCCTGCAAAGAAAGTAGCCTTGTTCCTGTCAGCCTCCGAAGCTGGGCAGAGCAGCAGGAGGCTGCCCCAGCAAGCTTGAACCTCTGGATGAACTGCAGGTAAGGCTGTCCCTGCTGGAACAAACTAGCTTCCTTTGGGAGTCATAGATACCCTCTTGTGGAAGATTTGTGTGAGTGGAGCTGGAGGAGAACATGTCTGGCTGTTCCTGCTCGGTAAAAGCCTGACACTAAAGCAAACACCCTGACTGCAAAGACAAAAAATGCCCCAAAACAGCTGTATGCTGTGGAATGTACTTACTGAGTTAGGGCCCTCTGTGCCTAAGGGCTCAGGGGCAAGCTGCTGAAAGTAAAGGTGGAGCCTGTTCCATGCCTAAAAGACATCAGGTCTCTAATCCAGAAGATCCTGATTCTGCTTTACTATTGTATGTGGCAAAAAAAAAAGTTCTTCCTTGCTCTCAACCTTCTTCTCGCCACAAGAAAATCTACAGAGAAACAGAAGGAAGAGAATCACTGCCCCTTTTTACTCACTACCTCGAGAATTGAGATGTGTAAAGGAGATTTCAGCTCAGGTATCTCTTCATCCTAAGTAGCGCTCCTATCACCAAGTACTGTGTTTGGACATTTTGCATTTATTAAGAATGACCTGGCAGGATGTGAGCTAACACCACAAAATCTTCAAAAATGTGAAATAAAAATATGAAGGGTCATTCTCTACATTGCTTTCCACATTCTCAATATCTACAGTAAGGAAGTGAACAATTTAAACATGCAGCAAAACTTTACAAAATTATCAGGTTCATCCCTGATAGTAATGAATTCCCCTGTTTCATCCCTGACTTTGTAACAAAATGGCAAACATGGCATCCCCAGACAGGAACAGTCTTTATTAGAGTGCTTATCCATGGAGCTGTAAAATAACGCTTGCCATTCATTTTAACTAGGATATATCTTCCCTTTTTTTAGGCCTCTCTCTTTAGTTCCCAGTACACTACCACTTACCAAGCAATTGGTAAAAACCACAGATCTGTTGAAAACTAGAGAGTGGTAACAACATGTCTGTAGTTGAGTGAAAAAGAAGCTGTTGACAGTCACCACCCAGATTGATACTATTTGCAAATAATAAACATAGTTTTCCATTTATTGTCTGTACCTTTAGCCATTAGAATATATGTAAGTTGCATTTTTAAAGGATTTTTACTACTTCTGGGAAAGTCAGGATTTTTTTTTTAAGTTTTACACAAAAGCTGGATTCTCATGTAACTAAGTTCAGCATTGAAACTTTAAGAAAATACAGTAATTATAATCCTCATAATAAAGCCTCTTGGATGGTAATTATCAGCTCTTCAGGGCAAGGATTGCATAGTGGCTTACTCAGTAGGTGTACTGTTTGCACTTGATCTTTCCAGGTGCTATCAAAATATACATTCAACTCACTTACTTTTAAGGAAAAACCCATCCTGAAGTGATGGAATGAGGAGGTAGCCTGGAATGATGCCAGCGTGTGCGGATGTCAGCACTGAGCTGTGTTGTGAGCTCATTGTGCATGGAAGGCAACAAGGATATACATCGCTGCCTATGCCTTTCTCTTTTGTATTTGCTGTTCCCCACCCATGTGTTAAGTGTTACAGTAAAATGAGTCAGATAATACTATGCTGTATCTGCCCTCCCACAGGATACAGGATCCCTTCCCCACTGGACAGTGCTAAAAGGAAGGACTTGATGTCTCAGTTCACCTAGTGAGCCTGTGCCTAAGGACACTATCTGCATCCTCCAATGATTTTCAGCAGTCAAATACAACATGATATGAGCTGAAAGATGGGCTACTGGGAAAGAAGACCAGCTTCAGTGAACTCAGAAAAAAAAAAGAATTGACCAACCTGATCTTCTATGACAAGGTGACATGCTTCGTGAACGAAGGAAAGGCTGTGTATGTTTTCTGCATATATTTTTAAAAATCCTTTGGCCATTTCCCACAGCATTCTTTCAGAGAAACCAACTGCTCAGGGTTTGGACGGGTGTATTGTTTCCTGGGTAAAAACTGGATGGATAGTAAAGACCAGAGAGTGGCCAGTGAATGGAGTTACATCCAACTGGTGGCCAGCTGCAACTGCTGTTCCCCAGCTCTCAGTACTGGGGCCAGTCCTGTTTAATGCCTTCATTCATGAACTGGATGGGGGGATTGAGTGCACCCTCAGTTAGTTCAGAGATGATACCAAGCTGGGTGGGAGCGTTGATCTGCTGGAGGGCAGGAAGGCTCTGCAGAGGGATCTGGACAGGCTGGATCATGGGCTGAGGCCAATGGTGTGAGGTTCAACAAGGCCCAGTGCTGGCTCCTGCCCTTGGGTCACAACAACCCCAGGCAGCTCCACAGGCTGGGGCAGAGTGGCTGCAAAGCTGCCCAGAGGAAAAGGAGCTGGGGGTGCTGGTGACAGCAGCTGAACATGAGCCAGGGTGTGCCCAGGTGGCCAAGAAGGCCAATGGCATCCTAGACTGGATCAGCAATGGTGTGGCCAGCAGGAGTAGGGCAGGGATTGTCCCCCTGTACTGGGCACTGGTGAGGCCACACCTCAAAACCTGTGTTTTCATTTTTGGAACCCTCACAAAAGGAAAGATATTGAGGTGCTGGAGCGAATTCAGAGAAGGGCAGTGGAAATGGTGAAGGTTGTGGAGCATGAGTCGTTTGAGGAGCGGCTGAGGGAGCTGGAAGTCTTTAGCTTGGAGGAGAAACCTTATTGCTCTCTACAGATACCTGAAAGGAGAGTGTAGAATGGTGGCAGTCTTTTCTTCCAAGTAACAAATGACAGGATCAGAAGCAATGGCCTCAAGTTGCACCCGGAGAGATTACATATTTGGAAACGGTTATTCACCAAAAGGGTTTTCAAGCATTGGGACAGGCTGCCTAGGGAAGTGGTGGAATCACCATCCCTGGAAGTGTACAAAACACACGTGGATGTGGCACTTTGGGACATGGTTTAGTAGTGAACTTGGCAATGTTAGATTAACAGTTGGACGCAATGATTCTGTGATAGGCAGTTCTTTTAGTTCTATTTGTAAATTCTGAGATTTAAAAGAATGATAATTTGTAATTAGTGTTCCTCTTCAGAATGATTTACTGTCTCACTGTTTTTGTCATAATGAGTGTAAGGTTCCAGTGGATGATAATGGGTAATTTCCATCATGCATGTTTGATATACTAAGAGGAGCTCTGACTTGGGTAGAGGCAGTCTAAGATCTGTGCATTTAAATAGGAGGAGAGTCTGTCAGTGATACCAAGTGAGCAATCTGAAAGCTGCACTTTCACATACGGTTAAAAGCAGATGTTCAGTAGGTGAAAGGCTCTTCAGTCCTGCCCTAGGCTGAAAAGAAGGGGAAAAGAAGGGAAAATCCCTTGAATGCACAGTGAAAGCTAATGAAAGGGTGAAAATCTCACAGTTATTAATGATTGCCATATCCTCAATTTAGATCAAAGGATATTTTTTTTAATAAACTGGTAGAGGGTGTTTCTATACTGCCGACTTTTCCTGGCCCTGCTCATTTATGGAGTCATAACACAGTGACAAAACGCACAGCAAGAATAACACCTAGAAGGAAGTAATCTGCAAAATGGCTTAGTGTTTGGATGATTATGAAGTCATGCTTCCTACCTGGCACTGAATTTTACAGTAGCTATTATGCAGTGAGTGTTGCTGACAGTTTTGGCAATTCACTGTGCTGAATCTCACTGAAATTTCACAGTGTAATAACCTGCCTTTAATTAAAGGAACAGTTACACTTGATATAACCGGCTGCTACACCCTACACACAAGCCCATGATACCAAAACCAAGACACATGCAAAATGTATAGGCAGTGACTAAAGCAGAAACCTCAGCCACAAAGCCTAAAAGACTTCTGGATAGAACTCTGACTACACAACAATATGAGGTATTAGCAGAGAGAGCCCTGCTACTCTCTATCTAATGTCTTCATTCTTTGTGCAATTAAAATTTGTAGTGCAATGAACAGAACTGCCACAGTAAACATCCAGCTGCATAATTTGTACCTATGAAAGAATTGTTGAGAGAAAGCTCTCAGCTAGGTATGAGAAAGAGAGCACAGTGATTATGTGGATGATTATGCTGATATTATTGATTGATTTATTGCTGATACAGTAATATTGCCAGGGAAGTATAACTGAATAATAACTCTGTCATCTATTGCAATAGATTATAGTATAATCAGGTCATTGTCCCGCTTATTGAGTCACAAGCTTCAGTGAGACCCCCTTGCTTTCTAAATTTCTCCAGGAAGTCTAGGTGCAGCTAGGTTGACTTAAGTCTAAGACTGGTCAACAGTTGATCTCTAAAGGGCTATAATATAAGCAGGTTTGGCTAGAAATGTATGGGTTTAGAGTCTTTGGCATTGCAGAAATCACAATTACAAAGCAACAAAGCACCTATGTTGCTACTTTAGGATATTATGTCTGTATAGTAGTGCTTTTTACTCGCCCTCCAAAAGTGAGTGTTCCTTGCAGGCATCACTGCCAGGGGTGGGATCTGCCCTGAAGCTGCCTGCAACATCAGGAGACAAGTTTGCCCAACTGACCCAGTCTCCATCAGTGCTTTACCCTTACGCAGGCTGATGTGCACCAAAGTCAGCTGAAAACATCTCAGCTCCCCCATGTCTGGAATACATTAATTATGCAAGCATCCAGACAGTTCTTCCTGCAATACCTGGTATTTTTGTCTTAGGACAAACCACATTGACCACTAGAGGGAAAATGGGGAGGGGGGGAAGGACACATGTGAAGATCTGTTTGTCTTTCTTCACCATCACAGTGAACTGCTTGCAGCACTCAACAGGATTTTAGAATAAATAGTAAATGTACTATATGCTGAAAGTTGATTATAAAACCAGGGCTGTGACAGCAGGTTGTACTGCTTATGACACAAATGAAGCTGCCCTTACCTAAATGCTTCAGTCAAAATATGTTACGATTGTAGTAGGTTCTTGTCCAGTGCAACAAGCAAGAGTCACTCCAAGCAACCTCTTACAGAAAGGACAGCAATGTTATTTATTTATCCCTACCTTTGTCCCAAAACATTTGTTCATTGAGTTTAAAGAGCTACCATCACCTGCAAGGACTCACACATGGTATTTCAGTTTTGTTTATGAAATGAGCACCAAATGTTTTTCTACGTAGTATTTATTCTCATTGAACTATACTGAAAGATCATCTTTGAAAATTTCATGCTTTTGTTGCATGTAGTCTCATTGCTGCAGACTGTAACTTGTGGTTTGCTAGAGATGCCCTGGGTTTAGGCTGTGGGGCTGGATGTTGTTATCAGTGTCATTATGAACAGGGATTGACTCTGGTTTTATGGCTCAGAAAACATCTGCTTCTCTATGTGAGAAAGAAAAACAGGAAATTCCTGCTTGAGAATGCTGTAGTCGTAGTGACAGCAATAAATTAAAATAAAACTCTGATAAATGACATACATATATGAATCATGCAGGGTAGGGGGCTGTCGGGGTGGGTTCCCATCTTGCATACACTCCAGAGTGGCTGTACCTGGTGCATTAGCAACACTTGATTTTGGCTGCTGTGCTCACATGCCTGCAGGTCCCAGGCCAGTGGAGAGACTGTTCCAGTTCACTAACCCAAGGGTAATGCAACCTCTAGCTCCATGGCCCCGCTCTCCTCACAAAGGGCCTTCCTCCTACTCCTCCCCTTTTAGGAGCAGAGTAAGTCTGGGCTGTTTGTATATTGCTCATACAGGAGGAAGAAATTATGAAAGAAAGCTGGAGGCAGCTAGTTGCTTTGCTTTAACACCATGGCCAAGAGAGGTTATTCCTCAGTCAACAGAAACTCCTGAATTAGCCTATCCAAGGTCATTCAAATAGGCAAACCCACAAAATTTTAGATGGAAGAAACCTGTTTGCTGGTTCATTAAGCTAAGTCTTGTTTCTTTCACCAGAGGCAGCTAAATCTTAGAAGCTGTGCCTGGCTTGTGGCACAAGCAAGACTAGTACCTGCCTATCAATGAGGGCAGCAAAATTCCTGCCCTGCATATGCTAGAGGAATCCCAGGCTTTGCCTGGCACTAGCACTCTCAGGCACAGCTATTACTGTGCTTGAGACCTAGGCAAGCTCCTGAGCCCCAGAGAAACATGAGGCAGAGCCTTGCTTGCTGGACATCCTAGAGCTTCTGTGCTGCTGCATGTGAGCCTAGACAGCAGCAGAGAGCATCAGATGGAGTTAGGTGGATGTTGCTTCATTCTTTCTGCCTCTCCTTCCTCCTCCATTTGGGTGTGCAGCTGTGCTCATGAGAGTTGGCAGGTGGGGGATGGAAGGGCCATGAGGGCCAGGACAGCCAAGCCACAGAGGCACCTGCTGCCACCCCAGCTGTCCCCAGGGACCTGGGGGCTGTTTGTCCCCAGTGTAAGCTCGAGGACATGGTGCTGGGCTGGGTACATGAAACACTCAGTGTAGCTGCATATTGTCCGCTTGCTCTGATGAGTGGATTTGCCTTTCTGTGGTCGTTTTGAAAATCATTCCCATTTAGGTTCCAGTACTGCTATGCAGCCACTACAGATACCTCCCTCCCTTGAGCACCTGACAAAGCATGCAAAAGTTGAAAAAAAGATACCATCAATATCCTTGTGGTTTCCCATATATTCATAGGGGAACTGTAAACCTCATCATGTGGGCAATGCTTTTACAGTCCTTAGTTTACCCCTAGTGTAAAAAAATAGCTGTGAATGGAGAAGTGGCTTTTTCTTGAGTGGCTGTTCTTTGCTCAGTTTGGTTTTTGTGTTCTGGTCTGGAAAGGGGGTGTGAGGAAGTTAAAAACTCAAACCTCTTGTTTCATTAGAGTACAAACAGGAGCTACTGTGATGAAGCAAAGATAAAATACTTTGCTCAAAATAGCAGTTGCTCTTAATGACTGATTTTCAAGCTAGAAAATATTTTCACTGCTTTCACAGAACATGTCTGTGCACTACTAATACCAGTTCATAAAATAAGATAATGAAATACAGACCTGAAAGGTACCCAGAATGATTTGAAGAACACAAAAAATTATCTTTTTTTCCCTACCACAATGTATAAATTAGGTGAACAAAAGATAATATACTTTTAGATAGCTGGTCTCAAGCTGGTCTCAAGTAGTTTCAAGCTTTGAAATGTAATTTTGAAAAAACTGTCAGTAGTAATATTAATCTCTGATGTAGATATAAAAGGGTTAGAAACCATTTAATGACAAAAGTCCATATAGTATAGCAAATTAAAATGTAAGTTTCATCTAGTGAGGGAAATGCAGCAAGTCCCTCCTTACAAAAAATTTACTAAAGATAACATGCAAATTAAAATAAGAAAAAAAAATTAAAGCAAAGTCAGATATTGATGCTATATTTCAGAGCTTCTGTAAATATAGTTTTCAGTGATAGGAGTACTATATTTTATTCTTACACCTCCTAGGTTGTTTTTGAATGACAAAACCAGAAATCTTCAGCATAATTTTCATTTCCTTGGTCATTAAAGCTATGGTAAGTAACTAGATGTATTATATTCTGTAGCTGAGTAGCTTTGCATATGCTTCTTGGAGTCAGGAAAAGGAGACAAAAAAAGTGTGAAAATAAACTGAAAGAAATCCTGCAAGCAGCACTAATATTCAGGTTTACTCCTTATGTGATTGTGTTGACTTGGCACAGCCTGATTTTGGTAGCGGGGGAGGACCACAGAAGTGGTTTCTGTGAGAAGCTGCTAGAAGCTTCCACCATGTCTGACAGAGCCAAGCTCTGATGGTTCTGGCAATGGACATGTTGCTGGCCCAATTGGAGAGGCTGGTAACTCCTCTATGATAACGTGTTTAAGAAGAAAATCAAAACAGCACAAGCAGAGTTTTTTCCAGGGGTGGCGAAGCGCTGCTGCCATGGCCATCCTGGCACAGCATGAGGTGATGAGCCACAGCTGCCACTATCTCAGCATAGCCCACGGTTTCTCCTTGCCTGCTTGGCCACCCCTCGCCAGCTGGGCCGTGGGCAGAAGGGCAGGGACAGTGTCAGCTTCTCCTTCCCAGTGCCCCACATGACAGGCATTAAATAGCGCCAGCACCGTGGTGGCTGCCACTGCCCCCATGATGGCGATGGGGCCACATGGCCAGCAGCAGAAGCATGATGAGCAATTCCCCAACACAGAACCTAGATGAGATCAACCTCTCGGAACTGCGAGATCCTGCAAGAATCTTTGAATTGGTAGAACTTGTTGGCAAGGGTACCTACAGGCAGCAGTGTTTCTTCTAGTCAGAGAAGAGGAGGAAGGAAGTACATGAGGGAGAACAACATGGTGGCACCAAGGTCAGTGGAGAAGGAGGGGAGGAGGTGCTCCAAGCACCGGAGTCGAGATCCCTCTGCAGGCTGTGATGAGAACCATGGTGAAGCAGCTGTGCCCCTGCAGCCCATGGGGATCCACGGGGGATGCAGAGATCCACCCACAGTCTGTGGAAAAAGTGCTCATGCCAGAGCGGGTGGAAGCCAGAGAAAGCTGTGATCCAGTGGGAGACCTGAATAGAGAGAGGGCCCTTGCTTCCAAACTAGAGCAGCCTATCCTTAAAGGACTGCACCCTGCGGACGAGTGACCCACACAACAGTTTTGGGAAGGCTGTTTGCCTGTGGGAGGGACCCCACGGCATAGCAGAGAAAAGACTCTTCTCCCTGAACAGAAGATCCCGGGTGATGAACTGACCAAAACCCCCATGCCCAGTCTCCCTGCACTTTCAGTGGGAAAAAGGGAGGGGCTAGGGGGGGAAAGGTGTTTTAAAGATTTATTTTACTTCTCATTATCCTCCTCTGACTCTGTTAATAATCAATTTACCTTATACCTTTAAATTTGAACCTGTTTTGCCCTTAGAGTGTTTTCTCTCAGTCCTTAATTCATAATCCTTTTGTTAATTTTTTTTCCTGTCCTCTGCCCAACTGTCACAAGAAAGAGTGAGCGACCGGCTTTTGTGGATACCTGGCATTTGGCCAACGTCAAACCACGACAGTGACCTATAGGAAAATCTTTCAAGAAAAATATCTTTGGAATTATTCAGAGGGAGGGAGATTTATTAACACTTGAACAGGCAGATAGCACAATGTGGAAGTTTGGCTAACAATGTTTTCTCCCCCTTCTCTCTGATGTTCCCCATCTGGGATTGAGTTCTCACTACACATGCTTTAGGCAAGCTGTAAAGGCTTATCCACATCTAGTTCATACAATTACTCCAGTTATGCTAGCTGACCCAATTTTGGAATTTAAATTTCTTGCATTGTATGGTTCCTACAAAACATGTCAGATGTGAATGGTATCACTTTACAGATCCACAGGTTTGCTTGGTTAGAGCACGGTGTTAATAACACAAGGGTCATGGGTTGGATCCCTTTTTTGACCACTCAAAAGTTGGACTCAGTGATCTTTGTGGATCCCTCTCAACTCAGAATATTCTGTGATTTTTCTATTTGCAACAATATTGATGAGCAATGCAAGATTGAATAGGCAGTAAGGATTGTTTATTTTAAAAGAGAGAAGATGAGAGGAAAATCACAGGAGTGATCAGAAAAGAAATATTTGGATCTCTGAGTTAAGTTGTTGAGTAAAGACTAACTAGGTGACAGTAAACCCTGTGTGCTTTGAAAATAGATCTCCAAGGCATCTTGCTGTGTAAATGATGATGGGAACTGTGTGGGATATTGTCTTGGACAAGAAACAGTGTGTAGGGAGGTTTCAGTAAACAGGACATAGTAGGAGGTGGCAGTGACAAAGTGCACCCTTCCAGAGCTGGATGCCTGTTTTCAATTAAGCCATTCTGTGAGAAGGGAAGTGTTCAGCAGCATCATTTCCCATCAGTGTTACCATTTGTGTACCACCATGTCCCCTTCAAGCAGGTACACAGGGCTCCCCACCCTCTGGAGTATAAATTGAGCAGATGGACCTGGGTGCCTAGCTGAAATAGAGATTTGAAAGGTTTGGTCTCAGGAACATAGCCTGCTTCCTGTACTGCTGATGGTGAATGCTCTTTCCAGTTTGTAAGCAAAAACATTACATTACTGAAGCACATATCTGAAGTGGGGGGGCGGGGGGGGGGGGGAGGAGGAAGAGCATAATAAGGAGCCAATAGTGATAAAACTTCTAGAGTTAATCTGGCTCTGAAAGTCTGTTCAATTATTTTCCATGTCTATGTTCCCTTCTGAGGGAAGCATCTGTAAAAGAAGCCTGCCATCTGCGCAGGAGCTAAAGGGAGAGACATGGCAGGCCAGCATCAGTAGAATGTGAGCCCCATGGGCGTTTGAATACTGTGCCCAGGCCCTGTGGCACCACCTCCACTGCTGCCCTGGGCACACACTGCCCCA
>JAVTVJ010003567.1:0-25529 GCA_034509425.1 Eopsaltria australis
CAGGAAAAAATCAGGGAAAAAAATCAGAAAAATAAGAAAAAAAATCAGGAAAAAATCAGAAAAAGATCAGAGAAAATTGGGGAGAAATCAGAAAAAAAATCAGGAAAAATCAGAAAAAAATTGGAGGGAAATCAGAAAAAAATCAGGAAAAAATGAGAGAAAAATCAGAAAAAAATCAGAGAAAAATCAGGAAAAATCAGAAAAAATTGGGGAGAAAACAGAAAAAAGTCAGGAAAAAAATCAGAGAAAATTCAGGAAAATATCAGAGAAAATCAGGGAGAATCAGAAAAAAATCAGAAAAAATTGGGGAGAAATCAGAAAAAAATCAGGAAAAAATCAGAGAAAAATCAGAGAAAAATCAGAAAAAAAAATCAGAGAAAAATCAGAAAAAAATCAGGAAAAATCAGGAAAAATGAGAGAAAAATCAGGAAAAATCAGAAAAAAAATCAGGAAAAAATCAGAAAAAAAATCGGAGAAAAACCAGAAAAAACTGGGGAGAAATCAGAAAAAATTCAGGGAAAAAAAAATCAGAGAAAAATCAGAAAAAAAATCAGGAAAAATCAGGAAAAGTTGGGGAGAAATCAGAAAAAAATCCGAGAAAAATCAGAGAAAAAATCAGGAAAAATCAGAAAAAAATGAGAGAAAAATCAGGGAAAAAATCAGAAAAATATCAGAGAAAATTGGGGCGAAATCAGAAAAAAATCAGGAAAAATCAGAGAAAAATCAGAAAAAAATCAGGAAAAATCAGGAAAAAATGGGAAAATTAGGGAGAAGCCCTAATTGTTTGGAATTGTGGTTTTTCCGGCAGCGCGGAGAAGCGGCGGCGCGAGCAGGAGCACAAGTACCTGGAGGAGCTGGCGGAGCTGCTGTCGGCCAACATCGGCGACATCGACTCGCTGAGCGTCAAACCCGACAAGAGCCAGATCCTGAAAAAAACCGTGGATCAGATCCAGCACATGAAGCGCCTGGAGCAGGGTGGGAATCAGGGGGGAATCCCGGGAATTCCAGGGAAAATTGGGATTTGAGGGGGGAAAGTTGGGATTTAAAGAGGGAAAAGTTGGGATTTAAAGAGGGAAAAGTTGGGATTTGAGAGGGGAAAATTGGGATTTGGGAAAGGAAAATTGGGATTTTAAGGAGGGAAAAATTGGGATTTTAAGGAGGAAAAATTCAGGATTTGAGATGGGAAAATTGGGATTTAAGGAGAGAAAAATTGGGATATTAAGGAGGGGAAAATTGGGATTTAAGGAGGGAAAAATGGGGATTTTAAGGAGGAAAATTGGGGTTGGAGATTTTCTAGGAATTTCTTTTGGAAAATTGGGATTTGAGAAGGGACAATTGGGATTTAAGGAAGGACAAAACCGTGGAGCAGATCCAGCACATGAAGCGCCTGGAGCAGGGTGGGAATGAGGGGGGAATCCCGGGAATTCCAGGGAAAATTGGGAATTGGGGAGGGGAGTTGGGATTTGAGAGGGGAAAATTGGGATTTGAGGGGGGAAAGTTGGGATTTAAGGAGGGAAAATTGGGATTTTAAGGGAGTAAAATTGGGATTTGGGAAAGGAAAATTGGGAATTTAAGGAGGGAAAATTGGGATTTTAAGGAGGAAAAATCGGGATTTGAGAAGGGAAAATTGGGATTTTAAGGAGGAAAAAATTAGGATTTAAGGAAGGAAAATTGGAATTTGGGAAAGGAAAATTGGGATTTTAAGGAGGGAAAATTGGGAACTGGGGAAGGGAAATTGGTATTTTAAGGATGGAAAATTACATTGGAGGTTTCCTGGGAATTTCTTTTGGAAAATTGGGATTTAAGGAAGGGAAAATGGGGATTTTAAGGAGGAAAATTAGGATTGAAGATTTTGTGGGAATTTCTTTAGAAAAATTGGGATTTGAGGAGGGAAAATTGGGATTTAAGGAAGGACAAAACCGTGGATCAGATCCAGCACATGAAGCACCTGGAGCAGGGTGGGAATGAGGGGGAAATCCCGGGAATTCCAGGGAAAATTGGGAATTGGGGAGGGGAGTTGGGATTTGAGAGGGGAAAACTGGGATTTAAGAAGGGAAAGTTGGGATTTGGGAGGGGAAACTGGGATTTAAAGAGGGAAAATTGGGATTTTAAGGGAGTAAAATTGGGATTAAGGAGGGAAAAATTGGGATTTTAAGGAGGGAAAATTGGGATTTTAAGGAGAGAAAAATTGGGAATTTAAGGAGGGAAAAATTGGGATTTGAGGTGGGAAAATTGGGGTTTTAGGGAAGGAAAAATTGGGGTTTTAAGGAGGAAAAACTGGGATTTGAGAAGGGAAAATCGGGATTTGAGGGGGGAAAATTGGGATTTTAAGGAGAGAAAAACTGGGATTTAAGGAGGGAAAAATTGGGATTTAAGGAGGGAAAAATTGGGATTTGAAAGAGGGAAAATGGGGATTTGAGAAAGGAAAATTGGGATTTGGGGAAGGGAAATTAGGATTTAAGGAGGAAAAATGGCATTGGAAGTTTCCTGGGAATTCCTTTTGGAAAATCAGAATTTAACGAGAGGAAATTGAGATTTGAGAAGGGAAAACTGGGATTTGATATTTCCGATGGATCCGGGGCTGAAAATTCCCGTTGGTTGGGGCGGAAAATTCCCATTTTTTGATGCATCCAAGCCTGAAAATTCCCATTTTTCTATGGATCCAGGCCTGAAAATTCCCATGGGGCTGAAAATTCCTATTTTTTGATAGATCTGGGCCTGAAAATTCCCATTTTTTCCATGGATTCAGGGTTGAAAATTCCCATGGGGCTGAAAATTCCCATTTTTCCATGGATTTGGAAAGGAAAATTCCCATTTTTTGATGGATCTGGAGCTGAAAATTCCTGTTTCTTCCATGAATTCGGGACTGAAAATTCCCATTGGGGCTGAAAATTCCCATTTTTTGATGGATCCAGGCCTGAAAACTCCCTTTTTTCCATGGATCTGGGACTAAAAATTCCCGTGGGGCTGAAAATTCCCGTTTTTCGTCGGCTCCGAGCCTAAACATTCCCGTTTTTCCCGGTTTTTCCAGAGAAAGCGGCGGATGACGACGTGCAGAAATCCGACATCTCCTCCAGCAGCCAGGGCGTCATCGAGAAGGAATCGCTGGGGCCGCTCCTGCTCGAGGTGGGTGCCGGAATTCCCCAAAAAAACTGGGATTTGGGATCGGGATTGGGATTAGGATTGCAATTGGGATCAATATCAGGATTGGGATTAGAATCATGATTAGGATTAGGATTGGGACTGGGATTAGGATTGGGATTGAGAAGGAATCGCTGGGGCCGCTCCTGCTCGAGATAGGTGCTGGAATTCCCGGAAAAAATCGGGATTTGGGATTGGGATTAGTACTGGGATTAGGACTTGGATTAGGATTGGGATTAGGATTGGGATTGAGAAGGAATCGCTGGGGCCGCTCCTGCTCGAGGTGGGTGAAAGAATTCCCAGAAAAAAACCAGGATTTGGGATCGGGATTGGGATTAGGACTCAGATTGGGATTGGGATTAGGATTGGGATTGGGATTGGGATTGGGATTGGGAAGGAATCGCTGGGGCCGCCCCTGCTCGAGGTGGGTGCTGGAATTCCTGGAAAAAAAAGGGATTTGGAATCGGGATCGGGATTAGTACTGGGATTAGGACTCGGATTAGGATTCGGATTGAGATTAGGATTAGGATTAGGATTGGGATTGAGGAGGAATCGCTGGGGCCGCTCCTGCTCGAGGTGGGTGCCAGAATTCCCCAAAAAAATTGGGATTCGGGATTGGGATTAGGATTGCGATTGGGATCAAGATCAGGATTGGGATTAGGACCAGGATTAGTATCTTGATTGGGATTGGGATTGGGATTGGGGTTAGGTTTGGGAAGGAATCACTGGGGCCGCCCCTGCTCGAGGTGGGTGCCGGAATTCCTGGAAAAAAATGGGATTTGGAATCGGGATTGGGATTGGGATTAGTACTGGGATTAGGACTCGGATTAGGATTCGGATTGAGATTAGGATTAGCATTGGGATTGGGAAGGAATCGCTGGGGCCGCTCCTGCTCGAGGTGGGTGCTAGAATTCCGAAAAAAACCTGGGATTCGGGATTGGGATTAGGATTGCGATTGGGATCAAGATCAGGATAGGGATTAGGACCAGGATTAGTATCTTGATTAGGATTGGGATTGGGATTAGCATTGGGATTGGGAAGGAATCGCTGGGGCCTCTCCTGCTCGAGGTGGGTGCTGGAATTCCCGGAAAAAAAACAGGATTTGGGATTGGGATTGGGATTAGGATTAGAATTGAGAAGGAATCGCCGGGGCTGCTCCTGCTTGAGGTGGGTGCTGGAATTCCTGGAAAAAAACGGGATTTGGGATTGGGATTAGTACTGGGATTAGGACTTGGATTGAAATTAGGATTGGGATTAGGATTGGGATTGAGAAGGAATTGCTGGGGCCGCTCCTGCTTGAGGTGGGTGCCAGAATTCCCAAAAAAACTGGGATTTGGGATTGGGATTGGGATTGGGATTGGGATTGAGATTTAGATCAGGATTAGTATCATGATTGGGATTGGGATTGGGATTGGGATCGAGAAGGAATCGCTTGGGCCGCTCCTGCTGGAGGTGGGTGCTGGAATTCCCAGAAAAAATTGGGATTTGGGATTGGGATTAGTACTGGGATTAGGACTTGGATTAGGATTAGGATTGGGATTAGGATTGGGATTGAGAAGGAATCTCTGGGGCCGCTCTTGCTCGAGGTGGGTGCCGGAATTCCCAAAAAAAAACATGATTTGGGATTGGGATTGGGATCGAGATTAGTATTGGGATTGGGATTAGGATTAGGATTGGGATTGAGAAGGAATCGCTGGGGCCGCTCCTGCTCGGGGTGGGTGCTGGAATTCCCAAAAGAACTGGGATTTGGGATCGGGATTGGGATTAGGATTGGGATTGGGATCGAGATCAGGATTAGTATCATGATTGGGATTGGGATTAGGATTGGGATTGATAAGAAAGCGCTGGGGCTGCTCCTGCTGGAGGCGGGTGCTGGAATTCCTGGAAAAAAACGGGATTTGGGATTGGGATTGGGATTGGGAGTAGGATCGGGATTAGTATCTTGATTAGGATTGGGATTGGGATTGAGATTAGGATCGGGATTAGGATCAAGAAGGAAGCGCTGGGGCCGCTCCTGCCCAACGTGGGTGCTGGAATTCCCAAAAAAATAGGGATTTGGGATTGGGTTTGGGATTGGGATTAAGGTTAGGATCAAGATTAGGATTGGGATTAGGACCATGGGTGGGATTGGGACCAGAATTAGGATTGGGATTAGAATTAAGATCAAGATTATGATTGGGATCTGGGTCTGGATCAGGATTAGGATCATGACTTGAATTCAGATTGGGATTGGGATCAGGATCAGTATTAGGAGCACAGTAAGGATTGGGATTAGGATTGGGATCTGGGTCTGGGTCAGGTTTAGGATCGTGATTTGACTTCAGATTGGGATTGGGATTATGGTTAGGATTAGGACTAGGATTGGGATTGGGATTAAGATAAATATGATTGGGATCTTGATTTGAATTCAGATTGGGATTAGGATTGAGATTTGGAATTGGGATTGGGAATTGGGATTATGGTTAGGATTGGGGTCAGGATTGGGATTGGGATTATGATCAGGATCACAATAAGTATTGGGATTGGGATTAGGATCAGGGATTGGTATCAGGATTAGGATTGGGATTAAGGTTAGGGTCAGGATTTGAGTCTGGATCAGGATTAGGATCATGACTTGAATTCAGATTGGGATTAGGATTGGGATAAGGATCGGTATTAGGATCACAGTAAGGATTGGGATTAGGATTGGGATTAGGATTAAGATCAAGATTATGATTGGGATTAGGGTTAGGATCAGGGTTAGGATCATGATTTGAATTCAGATTGGGATTATGGTTTGGATTGGGATCAGGATTAGGATTGGGATTATGATTAGGATCACAATAAGGATTGGGATTAGGTTTAGGATCCGGGATTGGGATTAGGATTAGGATTGGGATTAAGTTTGGGATGATGATTAGGGTTGGGATTAGGATTAAGATCAGGATTATGATTGGGATCTGGGTCTGAGTCAGGTTTAGGATCGTGATTTGCATTCAGACTGGGATTGGGATTATGGTTAGGATTAGGGTCAGGATCGGGATTGGGATTATGATTAGGATCATAGGCAGGATTGGGATCAGGATTAGGACCGGGATTAAAGTTAGGATCAGGACTAGGATTGGGATTGGGATTAAGATAAATATGATTGGGATCTTGATTTGAATTCAGATTGGGATTAGGATTAGGATTTGGGATTATGGTTAGGATTAGGGTCTGGATTGCTACTGGGATTACGATTAGGATCAGGGATTGGGATCAGGATTAGGATTGGGATTAGGATTAAGGTCAGGATTATGATTGGGATCTGTGCCTAGATCAGGGTTAGGATTCAGATTGGGATTAGGGTCGGGATTGGGATTATGGGTAAGATAAGGGTCACGATCAGTATTAGGACTGGTGTTGGGATTATGATTAGGATTATGGGGAAGACTGGGACTAGGATTAGGATCATGGGTGGGATTGGGATCAGGATTAGGATTAGGATTAAGATTGGGATTGGGATTGGGATTATGATTAGGATCACAATAAGGATTGGGATTAGCATTGGGATCATGGGTGGGATTAGGATTAGGATTGGGATTAGGATTAAGGTCAGGATTAGGATTGGGTCTGGGTCCGGTTTAGGATCGTGATTTGACTTCAGATTGGGATTGGGATTATGGTTAGGATTAGGGTCCGGATTGGTATTGGGATTATGATTAGGATCATGGGCGGGATTGGGATCAGGATTAGGATTGAGGTTAGGATTAAGATCCAGATTATGATTGGGATCTGGGTCTGGATCAGAATTAGGATCATGACTTGAATTCAGATTGGGATTGGGATTGGGATCAGGATCGGTATTAGGAGCACAGTAAGGATTGGGATTAGGATTAATCTAAGGATGAGGATTAGGATTGTGATTAGGATTAAGGTCAGGATTATGATTGGGATCTGGGTCTGGGTCAGGTTTAGGATCGTGATTTGACTTCAGATTGGGATTGGGATTAGGGTTAGGATTAGGGTCCGGATTAGGATAAGGGTCACGATCAGTATTAGGACTGGTATTGGGATTAGGATTACAGGGAAGACTGGGACTAGGATTAGGATCATGGGTGGGATTGGGATCAGGATTAGGATTAGGATTAAGATCGGGTTTCGGATTGGGATTGGGATTATGATTAGGATCACAATAAGGATTGGGATTAGCATTGGGATCATGGGTGGGATTTGGATTAGGATTGGGATTAGGATTAAGGAAGAACTGAGGTAGATCTCGGATGCCGGCTCTGATCGTGCGATTCAAGGATCCAAATCCTTGATCCCGGCTGGAATCCCGGAATTCCAGAAATGACCAAGGCATGGATCCTGGATCCTGACTGGAATCTGGGAATTCAAGGACTCAAATCCAGGAAAAACCAAGGTGGATCTTGGAATCTTGGAATTCCAGGAATGACCAAGGGGTGGATCCTGGATCCTGACTGGAATCTGGGAATTCAAGGACTCAAATCCAGGAAAAAACAAGGTGGATCTTGGAATTCTGGGATCCCATGAAGAATTCCATGGAATGACCAAGGTAGATCTTGGATCCCTGCTGGAATTTTGGGATCCCATGAAGAATTCCATGGAATAACCGAGGTGGATCTTCAATCCCGGCTGGAATTCCGGGATTCAAAGACCCAAATCCAGGGAAAACGAAGGTGGATCTTGGAATCTTGGAATTCCAGGAATAAGCAAGGTGGATCTTCGATCCCGGCTGGAATCTTGGAGTTCCCAGTCCCAAATCCATGATCCCGCCTGGAATTCCGGGATTCCGAGACCAAAATCCAGGAATAACCAAGGTGGATTTTGGAATCCTGGGATTTTGGGAATGACCAAGGTGGATCTTGGATCCTGACTGGAATTCTGGGATTCAAGGACCCAAATCCAGGGAAAACCAAGGTGGATCTTGGAATTCTGGGATTCCAGGAATAACTGAGGTGGATCTTGGATCTTGGCTGGGATTTTGGGATCCCATGAAGAATTTCATGGAATGACCAAGGTAGATGTTGGATCTTGAGTGGAATCTTGGAATTCAAGGACCCAAATCCAGGAATGACCAAGGTGGATCTTGGATCCCAGCTGGAATTCTGGGATTCAAGGATTCAAATCCAGGAAAAACCAAGGTGGAGGTTGGAATTCTGGGATCCCATGAAGAATTCCATGGAATGACCGAGGTGGATCCTGGATCCTGACTGGAATCTTGGAATTCAAGGACCCAAATCCAGGAATAACCAAGGTGGATCTTGGAATTTTGGAATTCCAGGAATAACCAAGGTGGATTTTGGGTCCTGACTAGAATCCTGGAATTCCCGCTCCCAAACCCATGATCCTGGCTGGAATCTTGGGATTCAAGGACCCAAATCTTTAATCCCAACTGAAATCCTGGAATTCCCGGAGCTGGAATCCACCCAAACTTCCATGGAATCTCCTCCACCCTCAAGAATCCATCCAGCCTTCCACGGAATCTCCTCCTATTCCAGGATCAACCTCTGGAATTCCGATCTCCTCCAGCTCCAGGATCGAACTCTGGAATTTTTTCCCAGTTTTTTCCCAGTTTTTTCCAGGCCCTGGATGAGTTTTTCTTCCTGGTGAGCTGGGATTTTTGGGGAAAATCCTCTGGAATTCCATTCTCCTCTAGATGGATTTTTTCCCTGGAATTTTCGGGGATCAGAACCAGGATTTTTGGGATCAACCTCTGGAATTTTTTCCCATTCCAGGCCTTAGATGAGTTCTTCTTTGTAGTGGAAAAAAACGTGTTCGTGTCGGAGAACGTGACGGGAAATTTGGGGAAAACTCTCTGGAATTTCTTCCCATTCCAGGCCCTGAATGGATTCTTCTTCCTGGGATTTTTTGGGAATCAACCTCTGGAATTTTTTCCCATTTTTTCCCATTTTTCCCAAGCTCTGGACGGGTTCTTTTTCATGGTGAACCACGATGGTTGGATGGCATTCATGTCGGAGAACGTGATGGGAAATTTGGGGAAAACTCTCTGGAATTTCTTCCCATTCCAGGCCTTGAGTGGATTCTTCTTCCTGGGATTTTTAGGGATCAACCTCTGGAATTTTTTCCCATTTTTTCCTATTTTTCCCAAGCTCTGGACGGGTTCTTTTTCATGGTGAACCGCGAGGGTTGGATGGCGTTCGTGTCGGAGAACGTGACGGGAAATTTGGGGAAAACCCTCTGGAATTTCTTCCCATTCCAGGCCTTGAGTGGATTCTTTTTCCTCGGATTTTTGGGAATCAACCTCTGGGATTTTTTCCCATTTTTTCCCATTTTTTTCCCATTTTTTCCCGTTTTTTTCCCGGCTCTGGATGGGTTTTTTTCCGTGGTGATCCGCGAGGGTCGGATCGCGTTCGCGTCGGAGAATTCGGGCAAAATAATTGGGAATTTCTTTATTTTTGATCCAGGAAATGGGGATTTTTTTGGGATACAAGATCCAGAATTTTTTCCCATTTTGGGAATCCACCTCTGGAATTTTTTCCCATTTTTTCCCATTTTTCCCAAGCTCTGGATGGGTTCTTTTCCATGGTGATCCGCGAGGGTCGGATCGCGTTCGTGTCGGAGAACGTGACGGGAAATTAGGGGAAAATAATTTGCAATTTCATTCTCTTCCCAATGGATTTCTCTCTGTTTTGAACTGGAATTTTTGGGAATCAGAACCAGGATTTTTAGGAATCAACCTATGGAATTTTTCCCCATTTTTTCCCATTTTTCCCCCATTTTTCCCAGGCTCTGGATGGGTTCTTCTTCATGGTGAACCGCGAAGGTCGGATCGCGTTCGTGTCACAGAATTTGGGGAAAATAATTGGGAATTCCTTTCTCCTCTTGATGAATTTTTTTCTCCTGGTGAACTGGGATTTTTGGGAATCAACCTCTGGAATTTTTTCCCGTTTCTCCCAGGCTCTGGACGGGTTCTTCTTCGTGGTGAACCGCGAGGGCCGGATCGTGTTCGTGTCGGAGAATGTGACGGGATATTTGGGCTACGGGCAGGAGGAGCTGATGAACTCCAGCGTCTACAGCATCCTGCACGTCGGGGACCACGCCGAGTTCGTCAAGAACCTCCTCCCCAAATCCCTGGGTAGGGAAAAATCCGGGAATTCCGGGAATTTTGGGAATTTTGGGGGTGTGGAGGATTCAGGGATGGGGATGGGGGCGGATGAACTCCAGCGTTTACAGCGTCCTACACGTGGGAGATCACGGTGAGTTCATCAAGAACCTCCTCCCCAAGTCCCTGGGTACGGAAAAATCCGGGAATTCCGGGAATTTCTGGGATTTTCCGGGAATTTTGGGGGTGTGGAGGATTCAGGGATGGGGATGGGGGTGGATGAACTCCAGCGTTTACAGCGTCCTGCACGTGGGAGATCACGCCGAGTTCATCAAGAACCTCCTCCCCAAATCCCTGGGTAGGGAAAAATCTGGGAATTTCTGGGAATTTCCGGGAATTTTGGGAATGGTGGATATGGAGAATGTGAGGTGCTGTTGGTTATTTGGTGGTTGTTTATTTTTATTTTGTTCTGGTTGTGTTTTTATCGTATTTTTATTTTAATATTCAGTTGTTGTTTTAGATTTTGTAGTTGATTTTCTTTTTATTTTTATTGATATTCATCGATCTTATTTTTTATTTTCCTTTTATTGGTTGCACTTCTATTGATTTTGATTTTATTGCTTTATTGATTTTAGGTTTTTGATTTTTTTAAAAAAAATTGTTTTATTTTTATAGAATTTAATTTTATTAATTTTACTTTAATGATTTTATTTTAACTCATGTTTTTTATTTTTGCATTGATTTTATTTTTATTGATTTTGATTTTATTGATTTTAGGTTTTTGATTTTTTTAAGTTTTTGTTTTATTTTTATTGAATTTAATTTTATTAATTTTATTTTAACAATTTTATTTTGACTCATGTTTTTTATTTTATTTTTGCATAGATTTGATTTTCATTGATTTTGATTTTATTGATTTATTGATTTTAGGTTTTTGATTTTTAAAAAATTTTATTCTATTTTTATTGAATTTAATTTTATCAATTCTGTTTTAACAATTTTATTTTAACTTGTATTTTTTATTTTATTTTTGTATTGATTATATTTTTATTGATTTTGATTTTATTGATTTATTGATTTTAGGTTTTTGATTTTTTTTTAATTTTTGTTTTAATTTTATTGAATTTAATTTTATTAATTCAACTTTAACAATTTTATTTTAACTCATATTTTTTATTTTATTTTTGTATTGATTATATTTTTTATGTATTTGATTTTTTTGATTTATTGATTTCAGTTTTTTTACTTTTTAAAAATTTTTACTTTATTTTAATTGAATTTAATTTTATTAATTCTACTTTAACAATTTTATTTTGACTACTGTTTTTTATTTTATTTTTACATTGATTATATTTTTATTGATTTTGATTTTATTGATTTATTGATTGAGTTTTTTGATTTTTTAACAGTTTTGTTTTATATTTTTATTTAATTTTATTAATTCTATTTTAACAATTTTATTTTAACTCGTATTTTTTATTTTATTTTTGCTATTGATTATATTTTTATTGATTTGGATTTTATTGATTTATTGATTTCAGGTTTTTGATTTTTTTAATAATTTTTGTTTTATTTTTATTGAATTTCATCTTATTCTATTTTAATAATTTTATTTTAACTAATTTTTAATTTTATTTTTGTATTGATTTGATTTTTATTGATTTTCATTTTATTGATTTTAGGTTTTTGATTTTTTAACATTTTTTCTTTTATTTCTATTGACTTTAATTTTATTAATGCTACTTTAACCATTTTATTTTGACTACTGTTTTTTATTTTATTTTTACATTGATTATATTTTTATTGATTTTGATTTTATTGATTTATTGATTTTAGGTTTTTGATTTTTTTTTTAATAATTTTTGTTTTATTTTTATTGAATTTAATTTTATTAATTCTATTTTAATAATTTTCTTTTAACTAATTTTTTATTTTATTTTTGCATTGATTTTATTTTTATTGATTTTGATTTTATTGATTTATTGATTTTAGGTTTTTGAATTTTTAAAAAATTTATTCTATTTATATTGAATTTAATTTCATTAATTTTATTTTAACAATTTTATTTTGACTCACATTTTATTTTATTTTTGCATTGATTTGATTTTTATTGCTTTTGATTTTATTGATTTATTGATTTCAGTTTTTTGATTTTTTTTAAATTTTTACTTTATTTTTATTGAATTTAATTTTATTAATTTTAACAATTTTCTTTTAACTGATATTTCTAATTTTATTTTTATACTGATTTTATTTTTATTGATCTGATTTTTATTGATTTTATTTTTTTCTTTTTATTGGTTTACTTGAATTGATTTGATTTTATTCATATTATTTTTACTTTATTCTTTATTTTCACTCTATTTCTATTGGTTGTAATAATTTATTAATTTTAAATAATAATTTATTAATAATTTAATAATGCTCATTATTAAGTCTTTTTAAATTTTTCTTGTATCTTTTTTTATTTCTTTTTATTAATTCTATTTTTATTAATTTTACATAAATTTTAATTGATTTTATTTTCATTGATTTTAATTACATTAATTTTATTTTAATTATTCAACTTTCTTGCTATTGATTCACTTAATTTTTATTGATGAGACTTTCATTGGATCTTAATGTTCTTTAATTCCATTGATTTTATTTTTTAATCTTTGTCTTATTTTATTATTTTTATTGATTTTATTTTTATTACCTCTTTATCTTTTTAATTATTTTTTAATTATTTAATTATTTATGTTTCCTTCATTATTTATTTTGTGATTGATTTGTTTTATGACTTTATTTCCTTTAATAATCTTTAATTCTTTATTAATTATAGTGCATTGCTTTTCACATTATTATTTCTTTGATTAATTAATTAATTAATTTGTTATTAATCAATTTTTTTCCAAATTATTTCTTCCTTCCGAGCACTTTTTTCGTGGAAAACGGAGGGAATGGGAATAAAACCCCCCTGAAATCCGGGAAAAACGGAGAATCTCTGGGAATTCTGGATGGATTTGTGGTCCTCAAATCTCAGAGATCTTTTGGGAATTCCTGGTCCTCAAATCCCAAGGATTTTTGGGAATTCTGGAGGAATTTGCGCTCCTCAAATCCCAGAGATTTCTGGGAATTCCGGCTCCTCAATTCCTCGGGATCTTTGGGAATTCCAGCTCCTCAATTTCCAGGGATCTTGTGGGATTCCAGGTCTTTAGATCTCAGGGATTTTTGGGAATTTTGGCTCCTCAAATCCCAGAGATTTTTGGGGAATTCTGGCTCCTCAAATCCCAGGGATCTTTGGGAATTCCTGGTCCTCAAATCCCAGAGATTTTTGGGAATTCTGGATGAATTTGCGCTCCTCAAATCCCAGGGATTTTCAGGAATTCCAGGTGGATCGTTCAATCCCGTTTCTCCTGGATTTTCCCAGAGACTGGAGCTTGATATCCCAGGGATCTTAGGGAATTCCAGGTCCTCAAATCCTAGGGATCTTTGGGAATTCCGGGTCCTCAAATCCCAGAGATCTTTGGGAATTCCAAGTGGATTTCACATCCCAGCTCCTCCATTCCCAGGGATCTTAGGGAATTCCAGGTCCTTAAATCCCAGAGATTTTCAGGAATTCTGGCTCCATTTGTTCTCCTCAAATCCTAGAGATTTTTGGGAATTCTGGCTCCTCAAATCCCAGGGATCTTTTGGGATTCCAGCTCCTCCATTCCCAGGGATCTTTTGGGATTCCAGGTCTTTAGATCTTAGGGATTTTTGGGAATTCCAGCTCCTCAAATCCCAGGGATCTTTGGGAATTCCAGTTCCTCAATTCCCAGGGATCTTTGGGAATTCCAGCTCCTCAAATCCCAGGGATCTTTGGGAATTCCTGGTCCTCAAATCCCAGAGATCTTTGGGAATTCCAGGTCCTCAATTCCCAGAGATCTTAGGGAATTCCAGCTCCTCAAATCCCAGGGATCTTTGGGAGTTCCAGCTCCTCAATTTCCAGGGATATTGTGGGATTCCAGGTCTTTAGATCTCAGGGATTTGTGGGAATTCCGGCTCCTCAAATCCCAGAGATTTTTGGGAATTGTGGCTCGATTTGTTCTCCTCAAATCCCAGGGATCTTTGGGAATTCCGTGCAGATTTTTCCCACCCCAGCTCCTCCAATCCCACGGATCTTTGGGAATCCCGTGGGAATCGCTCCCTGAATCCCGTTTTTTCCCCTGAATCCCGTTTTTTCCCCATCCCAGTGAACGGCGTTCCGTGGCCCCAGGACTCTTCCCGCCGGAGCAGCCACACCTTCCAGTGCCGGATGCTGATCCGGCCTCCGGACGAGGCGGGCTCGGAAAACCAGGAATTGCGGCAGCGCTACGAGGTCATGCAGTGCTTCACCGTGTCCCAGCCACGCGCCTTCAAGGAGGAGGGGGAAGGTGGGAAAACATTCCCAGAATTTGGGAATTTCTGGGATTTTCGGGGAATTTTTGGGGGATTTTTTTGGGATTCTTTTGGATTTTTTGGGATTTTTTGGGATTTTCTGGGAGTTTTTTGGGGATTTTCTGAGAATTTCGGGATTTTCTGGGATTTTTGGGATGTTTTGGGAATTTTGGGGTATCCTGGGATTTTTTGGGATTTTCTGGGAATTTTTAGGATTTTTTGGGAATTTTGTGGGGTTTTTTGGGGAATTTGTGGGATTTTTTGGGGATTTTTTTGGGATTTTTGGGGGATTTTCTGGGATTTTTTTGTGATTTTCTGGAATTTTTGGGAATTTTCTGGGGGTTTGGGGATTTTTTGGGGAATTTCTGGGAATTTGGGGATTTTCTTGAATTTTGGGGGAATTTTTGGCATTTTTTGGCATTTTTAGGAATTTTGGGAGAATTTTTGAGATTTTTCTGGGATTTTTTGGGGATTTTCTGGGAATTTTGTGATAATGGGGTCATGCAGGGCTTCACCGTGTCCCAGCCACAGGCATTCAAGGAGGAGGGGGAAGGTGGGAAAACATTCCCAGAATTTGGGAATTTTTGGGATTTTCTGGGATTTTTTGGGGATTTTTTTGGGATTTTTTGGGATTTTTTTGTGATTTTATAGGAATTTTTTGGGGGTTTTCTGGGAATTTGGGGGGATTTTTTTTGAATTTTTGGGAATTCTTTGGGATTTTTTGGGATTTTCTGGGATGTTCTGGGATTTTCTGGGAATTTGGGGATATCCTGGGAATTTTTGGGGGATTTTTTTGGGATTTTCGGGGATTTTTTGGGGATTTTTTTTTTGCATTTTGGGATTTTCTGGGAATATCTGTGAATTTTGGGACTTCAGAATTCCCAGGAATTTTGGGGATTTTCTGGGATTTTTTTCGGGATTTTTTGGGATTTTCTGGGAATTTTGGGGATTTTTGGGGGATTTTTTTTGGATTTTTTTTTAATTTTGGGATTTTCTGGGATTTTATTGGGATGTTTTGGGAATTTTGGGGTTTTCTGGGGTTTTTGTGATTTTTTGGGATTTTTTTGGGATTTTTTTGAATTTGAGGTTTTTCTGGGAATATCTGGGAATTTTGGGACTTCAGGATTCCCAAGAATTTTTTGGGATTTTCTGGGCATTTTTTGGGGGGAATTTTCTGGGATTTTTTTGGGGTTTTTTGGGATTTTCTGGGAATTTTGGGATAAGGGCTCATGCAGGGCTTCACCGTGTCCCAGCCACGCGCCTTCAAGGAGGAGGGGAAAGGTGGGAAAACATTCCCAAAATTTGGGAATTTCTGGGATTTTCGGGGAATTTTTGGGGGATTTTTTTGGGATTTTTTTGGATTTTTTGGGATTTTCTGGGAGTTTTTTGGGGATTTTTTGAGAATTTCGGGATTTTCTGGGATTTTTTGGATGTTTTGGGAATTTTGGGGTACCCTGGGATTTTTTGGGATTTTCTGGGAATTTTTAGGATTTTTTTGGAATTTTGTGGGATTTTTTGGGAATTTTGTGGGATTTTTTTGGGATTTTTGGGGATTTTCTGGGATTTTTTTGTGATTTTCTGGAATTTTTGGGAATTTTCTGGGGGTTTGGGGATTTTTTTGGGAATTTCTGGGAATTTGGGGATTTTCTTGAATTTTGGGGGAATTTTTGGCATTTTTTGGCATTTTTAGGAATTTTGGGAGAATTTTTGAGATTTTTCTGGGATTTTTTGGGGATTTTCTGGGAATTTTGTGATAATGGGGTCATGCAGGGCTTCACCGTGTCCCAGCCACAGGCATTCAAGGAGGAGGGGGAAGGTGGGAAAACATTCCCAGAATTTGGGAATTTTTGGGATTTTCGGGGAATTTTTGGGGGATTTTTGGGGATCTTTTGGGGTTTTTTGGGATTTTTTGGGATTTTCTGGGAGTTTTTTGGGGATTTTTTGAGAATTTCGGGATTTTCTGGGATTTTTGGGATGTTTTGGGAATTTTGGGGTATCCTGGGATTTTTTGGGATTTTCTGGGACTTTTTAGGATTTTTTGGGAATTTTGTGGGATTTTTTTGGGATTTTCTGGGAATTTTCTGGGATTTTTTGAGGATTTTTTGGGATTTTTTTGTGATTTTCTGGAATTTTTGGGAATTTCTGGGAATTTGGGGATTTTCTTGAATTTTGGGGGAATTTTTGGCATTTTTTGGCATTTTTAGGAATTTTGGGAGAATTTTTGAGATTTTTCTGGGATTTTTTGGGGATTTTCTGGGAATTTTGTGATAATGGGGTCATGCAGGGCTTCACCGTGTCCCAGCCACAGGCATTCAAGGAGGAGGGGGAAGGTGGGAAAACATTCCCAGAATTTGGGAATTTTTGGGATTTTCGGGGAATTTTTGGGGGATTTTTGGGGATCTTTTGGGGTTTTTTGGGATTTTTTGGGATTTTCTGGGAGTTTTTTGGGGATTTTTTGAGAATTTCGGGATTTTCTGGGATTTTTGGGATGTTTTGGGAATTTTGGGGTATCCTGGGATTTTTTGGGATTTTCTGGGACTTTTTAGGATTTTTTGGGAATTTTGTGGGATTTTTTTGGGATTTTCTGGGAATTTTCTGGGATTTTTTGAGGATTTTTTGGGATTTTTTTGTGATTTTCTGGAATTTTTGGGAATTTCTGGGAATTTGGGGATTTTCTTGAATTTTGGGGGAATTTTTGGCATTTTTTGGCATTTTTAGGAATTTTGGGAGAATTCTTTTGGGGAGTTTTCTGGGATTTTTTTGGGATTTTCTGGGAATTTTGGGATAAGGGCTCATGCAGGGCTTCACCGTGTCCCAGCCGCGCGCCTTCAAGGAGGAGGGGGAAGGTGGGAAAACATTCCCGAAATTCGGGAATTTCTGGGATTTTCGGGGAATTTTTGGGGGATTTTTTGGGATTTTTGGGAATTTTTGAGGATTTTCTAGGAATTTCTCTGAATTTTGTGGATTTCTGGGGAATTTGGGGATTTTTTTGGGATTTTCTGGGAATTTTGGGATTTCCAGGCATTTTGGGATTTTCTGGGAATTCTGGAATTTTTGGGGGTTTTTTGGGAAATTTTTTTTTTATTTTTGGGGATTTTCTGGGAATTTTGGGATTACGTGGGGAATTTGTGGATTTTCTGGGAATTTTTGGGGATTTTCTGGATATTTTCTGGGAATTTTGGGATTTTCTTTATTTTCTGGGAATTTCGGGATATTTTAGGATTTCCAGGCGTTTTGGGGATTTTCTGGGAATTTTCTGGGGATTTTCTGGGAATTCTGGAATTTTTTGGGGATTTTTTGGGATTTTTTGGATTTTTTTTGGGGTTTTCTGGGATTTTTTTGAGGATCTTCTGGAAATTTCTGGGAATTTTCTGGATTTCTGGGGAATTTTGGGATTTTTTTGAATTTCCAGGCATTTTTGGGGTTTTCTGGGAATTTTTTGGATTTTCTGGAAATTTTTTTGGGATTTTCTGGGAATTTTGGGATTTTAGGATTTCCAGGCATTTTTTTTATTTTCTGGGAATTTTCTGGGAATTTTTGGATTTTTTTTTTTTTATTTTCTGGGAATTTCGGGATATTTCGGGATTTCCAGGCATTTTGGGGATTTTCTGGGGATTTTCTGGGAATTCTGGAATTTTTTGGGATTTGTGTGGATTTTCTGGGAATTTTCTGGGGTTTTTCTGGATATTTTCTAGGAATTTTTGGATTTTTTTTTATTTCCTGGCAACTTTGGGATATTTTGGGATTTCCAGGCATTCTGGGGATATTCTGGGAATTTTTTGGGATTTTTTGGGATTTTTTGGGGTTTTCTGGGAATTTTGGGATTATGTGGAAATCTGGGGATTTTCTGGGAATTTTGGGGGATTTTCTGGGAATTTTTTGAATTTTTTTTTCCGTTTTCTCAGAATTTTGGAGTATTTTAGGATTTCCCGGCATTTTTGGGATTTTCTGGGAATTTTTCAGATTTTCTGGGAATTTTTTGGGATTTTCTCAGAATTTCTTGCGGATTTTCTGGGAATTCTGGAATTTTTTGGGATTCCTGGACTTCCTGGGATTTTGGGGATTTTTTGGGATTTCCTGAGATTTTTGGGATGATGGGATAATGGGGAATTTTGGGATGGGATGGGATTAGGATTGGGATCGGGATTGGGATCGGAGTAGGTGGGAAAACACCTGAATTCTGGGAATTTTCAATTTCAGGGAATCAAATCCAAACCAATTTCAGGGAATTCAATCCCAACAATTTTTAGGGAATTCAATCCCAACAAATTTTAGGGAATTCAACCCCATTCGCTCTTCAAGGATGGGAAATTCCTCCAGGAAAAAAAAAAAATCCCCCAAAAAAAAAATCCCAGGGCAGGGAATCCAAGCGTGGCGGGAAATCCCGGAATTCCGAGCGCTTCCCGGCATTCCCGCCGTTTTTCCGGCCGTTTTTCCCAGATTTCCAGTCGTGTCTGATCTGCATCGCCCGGAGGCTGCCCCGGCCCAGCCCCCAGCCCCCGGCCGAGAGCTTCGTCACCAAGCAGGACACCACAGGTACAGCCGGGAAAGAATTCCCGCAATTCCCACGGAAATCCCGGGATTTGGGAGGGGTTGGAAGCAAAAATCGGGATCGGGGAATTCCGGGAATTTGCGGGGGTTCAATCCCATCCCGATCCCAAAATCCCCCCGGGGATTCTCTGGGAATTCCTTCCCAAATCCCTGCTCCTTTCCCAGGGAATTCCCTCCATTCCCAGCTCTCCCAGCCTGCCCTTGGATCCATCCCCATCCCAAAGGAATTCCCGGGAATTCCCTGGGAATTGGGGACTCCAGGAAGGGTCTCCCTTCCCTTTGCCATCCCCAAATTCCATAAAAACCCCTCGGGATGGATCCGGAGTGTCCTTGATCTCAGTTTCTGGATTCCAATCCCAATTTCTGGATTCCAATCCTGATTTTTGGATTCCAATCCCAATTTTTTGGGATTCTAATCCCAATTTTTTCATTCCGATCCAAATTTTTCAACTCAATTCCTGATTTTTTGGGTTCCAATCCCAGTTTCTGGGTTCCAATCCCAATTTTTCTATTCAATTCCCAGTATTTTGGGTTCCAATCCCAATTTTTGGGTCCCAATCCCAGTTTTCCATTCAATCCCAACTTCCAGATTCCACTCCTGATTTTTCGGATTCCAATCCCAATTTTCCAACTCAATTCCCAGTTTTGGGATTCCAATCCCAATTTTTTATTCAATCCCAATTTTTAGGTTCCAATCCCAAGTTTTGGGATTCCAATCCTGAGTTTTGGCTTCCAATCCCAATTTTTGGCCTCCAATCCCAATTTTTGGTTTCCAATCCCAATTTTTGGCTTCCAATCCCAGTTTTTGGCTTCCAAACCCAATTTTTGGGTTCCAATCCCAATTTTCCATTCAATCCCAATTTTTGGATTCCAATCCCAAATTTTTGGGCTTCCAATCCCAATTTCTTGGGATTCCAATCCCGTTTTTTTATTCAATCCCAATTTTTACGTTCCAATCCCAATTTTTGAGATTCCAATCCCGATTTTTGGCTTCCCATCCCCATTTTCCAACTCAATTTCCAATTTTGGGGCTTCCAATCCCAATTTTTAGGTTCCAATCCCAAGTTTTGGGTTCCAATCCCAATTTTTCAATTCTATTCCCGATTTTCTGGGTTCCAATCCTGATTTTTGGGATTCCAATCCCAATTTTTGATTTCCAATCCCAATTTTTCCAACTCAATTCCCGATTTTCTGCATTCCAATCCTGATTTTTGGGTTCCAATCCCAATTTTTGGGTTCCAGTCCTGATTTTTGCATTCCAATCCCAATTTTTTGGGCTTTAATCCCGATTTTTGAGTTCCAATCCCAATTTTTGGATTCCAGTCCTGATTTTTGCATTCCAATCCCAATTTTTTGGGATTCCAATCCCAATTTTTGGGTTCCAATCCCAATTTTTCAATTCAATTCCCAATTTTCTGGGTTCCAGTCCTGATTTTTGGCTTCCAATCCCAATTTTTCAACTCAATTCCCAGTTTTTTGGGCTTCAATCCCAATTTTTGATTCAATCCCAGTTTTTGGCTTCCAATCCCCATTTTTTGGGATTCTAATCCCGATTTTTGGCTTCCCATCCCCATTTTCCAACTCAATTTCCAATTTTTGGGCTTCCAATCCCAATTTTCCAACTCAATTCCCAATTTTTTGTGTTCCAATCCCGATTTTTTTATTCAATCCCGATTTTTGGATTCCAATCCCAATTTTTGGGTTCCAATCCCAGTTTCTTGGGATTCCAATCCCTATTTTTTATTCAATTCCAATTTTTCAATTCAATTCCCGATTTTCTGGATTCCAATCCTGATTTTTGGCTTCCAATCCCAATTTTTCAACTCAATTCCCATTTTTTTGGGCTTCAATCCCGATTTTTGATTCAATCCCAATTTTCGGATTCCAATCCCAGTTTTCCAACCCAATTCCCAATTTTGGGCTTCCAATCCCAATTTCTTGGGATTCCAATCCCAATTTTTTATTCAATCCCAATTTTTAGGTTCCAATCCCAAGTTTTGGGATTCCAATCCTGAGTTTTGGCTTCCAATCCCGATTTTTGGCTTCCCATCCCAATTTTTAGGTTCCAATCCCAATTTTTGGGTTCCAAACCGAATTTTTGGGTTCCAATCCCAATTTTCCATTCAATCCCAATTTTTGGATTCCAATCCCAAATTTTTGGGCTTCCAATCCCAATTTCTTGGGATTCCAATCCCGTTTTTTTATTCAATCCCAATTTTTACGTTCCAATCCCAATTTTTGAGATTCCAATCCCGATTTTTGGCTTCCCATCCCCATTTTCCAACTCAATTTCCAATTTTGGGGCTTCCAATCCCAATTTTTAGGTTCCAATCCCAAGTTTTGGGTTCCAATCCCAATTTTTCAATTCAATTCCCGATTTTCTGGGTTCCAATCCTGATTTTTGGGATTCCAATCCCAATTTTTGATTTCCAATCCCAATTTTTTAACTTAATTCCCAATTTTTGGGCTTCCAATCCCAATTTCTTGGGATTCCAATCCCAATTTTTTATTCAATCCCAATTTTTAGGTTCCAATCCCAAGTTTTGGGATTCCAATCCTGAGTTTTGGCTTCCAATCCCGATTTTTTTGGCTTCCAATCCCAATTTTTAGGTTCCAATCCCAATTTTTGGCTTCCAAACCCAATTTTTGGGTTCCAATCCCAATTTTCCATTCAATCCCCATTTTTGGATTCCAATCCCAAATTTTCGGGCTTCCAATCCCAATTTCTTGGGATTCCAGTCCCGTTTTTTTATTCAATTCCAATTTTTCACTTCAATTCCTGTTTTTCTGGGTTCCAATCCCAATTTTTGAGATTCCAATCCCAATTTTTGGGATCCAATCCCAATTTTTCAATTCAATTCCCGATTTTCTGCGTTCCAATCCTGATTTTTGGGTTCCAATCCCAATTTTTCAACTCAATTCCCGATTTTTTGTGTTCCAATCCCGATTTTTGATTCAATCCCAATTTCCGGATTCCAATCCCAATTTTCCAACCCAATTGCCAATTTTGGACTTCCAATCCCAGTTTCTTGGGATTCCAATCCCAATTTTTTAGTCAATCCCAATTTTTAGGTTCCAATCCCAAGTTTTGGGATTCCAATCCCGATTTTTGGCTTCCAATCCCAATTTTTGGGTTCCAAACCCAATTTTTGGGTTCCAATCCCAATTTTCCATTCAATCCCAATTTTTGGATTCCAATCCCAAATTTTTGGGCTTCCAATCCCAATTTCTTGGGATTCCAATCCCGTTTTTTTATTCAATCCCAATTTTTACGTTCCAATCCCAATTTTTGAGATTCCAATCCCGATTTTTGGCTTCCCATCCCCATTTTCCAACTCAATTTCCAATTTTTGGGCTTCCAATCCCAATTTTTAGGTTCCAATCCCGATTTTTGGGTTCCAATCCCAATTTTTCAATTCAATTCCCGATTTTCTGGGTTCCAATCCTGATTTTTGGGATTCCAATCCCAATTTTTGATTTCCAATCCCAATTTTTTAACTTAATTCCCAATTTTTTGGGCTTCAATCCCGATTTTTGATTCAATCCCAAATTTTGGATTCCAGTCCTGATTTTTGCATTCCAATCCCGATTTTTTGGGATTCCAATCCCAATTTTTAGGTTCCAATCCCAATTTTTACGTTCCAATCCCAATTTTTGGCTTCCAATCCCAATTTTTCCAACTCAATTCCCGATTTTCTGCATTCCAATCCTGATTTTTGGGTTCCAATCCCAATTTTTGGGTTCCGATCCCAATTTTCCAACTCAATTCCCGATTTTTTGTTTTCCAATCCCGATTTTTTATTTAATCCCAATTTTCGGATTCCGATCCCAATTTTCCAACACAATTCCCAATTTAGGGCTTCCAATCCCGATTTTTTGGGATTCCAATCCCAATTTTTGGCTTCCAAACCCAATTCTTGGGTTCCAATCCCAATTTTCCATTCAATCCCCATTTTTGGCTTCCAATCCCAAATTTCTGGGCTTCCAATTCCAATTTCTTGGGATTCCAATCCCGTTTTTTTATTCAATCCCAATTTTTAGGTTCCAATCCCAATTTTTGGCATTCCAATCCCAATTTTTGAGATCCCAATCCCAATTTTTATCTCCCAATCCCGATTCTTCTCCCCAAACCCCGATTCTCTCCGGGATCCTCCATCCCGCAACCCCGCGATGCTTCGGGTGGGATCCACGGCCCTTCAACCCCATCCCATCCCAACCCCACCATCCCAGGCTGCTCCAACCTTTCCTTGGGACACTCCCAGGGATTCCCGAACTTCCCGGAATTCCCGTTTTTTTTCCAGGGAAGATCATCTCCATCGACACGAGCTCGCTGCGCGCCGCCGGCCGCACGGGCTGGGAGGATCTGGTGAGGAAATGCATCTACGCCTTCTTCCAGCCCCAGGGCCGAGAGCCCTCCTACGCCAAGCAGCTCTTCCAGGAGGGTAAGGGGGTTTTCCTTGGGAATTCGTTGGGAATTTTTTGGGATTTTTTTTTTAGGATTTTTTTGGGGTTTTTTTAGGATTTTTTGGGGGATTTTTGGGGGTTTTTTGGGATTTTTTGGGGGGTTTTTTTATTTTTTGGGAGTTTTTTTTTCAATTTTTTAAGGGTTTTTTGGGGGTTTTTGGGGTTTTTTTGGGGGTTTTTTAAGATTTTTTGAGGATTTTATTGGGGATTTTTATGGGGATTTTTTCGGATTTTTTGGGGGTTTTTTTAGATTTTTTGAGGATTTTATTGGGATTTTTTTGGCATTTTGGGCGATTTTTGGGGGATTTTTTTGGATTTTCCTGGGATTTTTTGGGGTTTTTCTGGGAGTTTTTTGGGGATTTTTTGGGATTTTTTGGGGGGTTTTTTTTAGGGTTTTTTTGGGATTTTTTGGGGTTATTTTAGATTTTTTGAGGATTTTATTGGGGTTTTTTTTGGGGGGGGGTTGGGATTTTTTGGGGAATTTTTGGAGGGATTTTCATGGGATTTATCCTGGGATTTTTTGGGGGATTTTCCTGGGAGTTTCTTGGGATTTTCCTACGAATTTTTGGGGATTTTATTGGGATTTTCTTGGGATTTTTTGGGGTTTTTCGGGGTTTTTCTGGGAGTTTTTTGGGTGTTTTTTGGGATTTTTTTTGGGTTTTTTTTTATTTTTTGGGAGGGTTTTTTTCGATTTTTTAAGGATTTTTTGGGGGTTTTTGGGGGTTTTTTTAGGATTTTTTTGGGGATTTTTGGGTGGTTTTTTGGGATTTTTTTGGGGTTTTTTTATTTTTTGGGAGTTTTTTTTTCGATTTTTTGAGGATTTTTTGGGGGTTTTTGGGGGTTTTTTTGGGGTTTTTTTAGGGTTTTTTGGGGATTTTTGGGTGGTTTTTTGGGATTTTTTTGGGGTTTTTTTATTTTTTGGGAGTTTTTTTTTCGATTTTTTGAGGATTTTTTGGGGGTTTTTGGGGGTTTTTTAGGGTTTTTTGGGGGGTTTTTTTGGAGATTTTTGGGTGGTTTTTTGGGATTTTTTTGGGGTTTTTTGGGATTTTTTTGAGTTTTTTTTAGATTTTTTGAGGATTTTATTGGGGATTTTTTGGGGGGGTTTTGGGATTTTTTTGGGATTTTTAAAGGGATTTTCATGGGATTTATCCCAGGATTTTTTTGGAATTTAATTGGGATTTTCCTGGGAGTTTCTTGGGAATTTGTTGGGATTTTTTTTTTTTTTAGGAGTTTTTTGGGGTTTTTTTAGGATTTTTTTGGGGATTTTGGGGGTTTTTTTGGGATTTTTTGGGGGGTTTTTTTATTTTTTGGGAGTTTTTTTTCGATTTTTTAAGGATTTTTTGGGGTTTTTGGGGGTTTTTTTGGGGTTTTTTCAGGTTTTTATTGGGGATTTTCTTGGGATTTTCCTAGACTTTTTTGGGATTTTTGGGGGATTTTTGGGGGGATTTTCATGGGATTTATCCCGGGATTTTTTGGGGGATTTTCCTGGGAGTTTCTTGGGATTTTCCTACGAATTTTTGGGGATTTTATTGGGATTTTCTTGGGATTTTTTGGGGTTTTTCGGGGTTTTTCTGGGAGTTTTTTGGGGATTTTTTGGGATTTTTTGGGGGATTTTTTTTTTTTTTGGGAGTTTTTTTTCGATTCTTTTAAGGATTTTTGGGGGTTTTTTTGGGGGTTTTTTTTGGGGGTTTTTTTGGGGATTTTTGGGGATTTTTTGGGGTTTTTTGGGGATTTTTTGGGATTTTTTCGGGTTTTTATTGGGGATTTTCTTGGGATTTTCTTACGAATTTTTGGGGATTTTCTTGGGATTTTTTGAGAATTTTCATGGGATTTATCCTGGGATTTTTTGGGGGATTTTATTGGAATTTTCCTGGGAGTTTCTTGGGATTTTCCTGGGATTTTTGGGGATTTTTTGGGGGTTTTT
>JAVTVJ010003568.1:0-20864 GCA_034509425.1 Eopsaltria australis
TTCCCATCTAAGGCCGCCTCATTTGCATAGCGGCCGCGGCCCCGCCCCCAGGGGCGTGGCCTGGCGGGCGACTCCTCCCCCAGCAGGCGGCGCATGCGCAGCTCCTGCTCGGCCTGGCTCTAGCCCGGCAGGCACTGAGACCTCCCGGCCACTAGGTGGCGCTAACGCAGTGAGTTTTGAGGCGATCTGAGGGCTGTGGGGGGAAATGTAGGGGATGATGGGGGTCCCAGGTAGAATATGGGGGATTGTGGGGTGAATTTGGTGGATTTTAGGGATCCCTGAGGGGTTTAGGGGCACCTGAAGTGGATTTTGGGGTGAATTTGGGGGATTTTGGGGGTCCCTGAGGGGTTTAGGGGGATCTGAAGTGGATTTTGGGGTGGTGGGGGGATTTTGGGGGGGTCCTTGAGGGGTTTGGAAGCGGATCTGGGCAGGATTTTAGGGTGTATTTAATGAGAGGGATTTTGGGCTGACCATGTTGTCCCTCATTAGCATAAAGGGCGTGGCCACAGCCAGTGATCACGGGGCCTTGTTTGAATCAAAAGGGGCGTGGCCTAACACCAACATCCACACTCCAACCTCATTTGCGTCTAGTCGGTGAATATTCATCATTTTTTTTGCATAAATACAGGCGTGATTCAATTAAATCTTATTCATTCCCTTGCAATAAACTTCATTTGCATGAAAAGCAGAGTCCATCAGCGTTAATTAATCGCATTTCCATCATTTGCATCAAGTGTTTCCCCAAGCCCTCCAAAAGACCAAAAATGACCCAAAACTTCCCAAAAAAGTCCCCAAAATGACCCAGAACTGCCCCAATTTTCCCCAAATCCCCCCAAACTGCCCCCAGATCCCCCTTTTCCCCCTAAAAACCGCATTTTCCTCCATTTTCAGCCATCTTTTCCATAGTTGGTCATTTTTCCCATCTAAGGCTGCCTCATTTGCATAGCGGCCGCGGCCCCGCCCCAGGGCCGTGGCCTGACAGGCGACTCCTCCCCCAGCAGGCGGCGCATGCGCAGCTCCTGCTCGGCCTGGCTCTAGCCCGGCAGGCACTGAGACCTCCCGGCCACTAGGTGGCGCTAACACAGTGGGTTTAGAGGCGATCTGAGGGCTTTGGGGGGAAATGTAGGGGATGATGGGGTCCCAGGTAGAATATGGGGGATTGTGGGGTGAATTTGGTGGATTTTGGGGATCCCTGAGGGGTTTAGGGGCACCTGAAGTGGATTTTGGGGTGAATTTGGGGGATTTTGGGTGTCCCTGAGCGGTTTAGGGGCACCTGAAGTGGATTTTGGGGTGAATTTGGGGGATTTTGGGGGTCCTTGAGGGGTTTAGACGGATCTGAGCAGGATTTTGGGGTGTATTTAATGGGGATTTTGGGCTGACCGTGTTTGTCCCTCATTAGCATAAAGGGCGTGGCCACACCCAGTGATCACGGGGCCTTGTTTGAATCAAAAGGGGCGTGGCCTAACACCAACATCCACACTCCAGCCTCATTTGCGTATAGTCGGTGAATATTCATCATTTATTTGCATAAATACAGGCGTGATTCAATTAAATCTTATTCATTCCCTTGCAATAAACTTCATTTGCATGAAAAGCAGAGTCCATCAGCGTTAATTAATCGCATTTCCATCATTTGCATCAAGTGTTTCCCCAAGCCCTCCAAAAGACCCAAAATGACCCAAAACTTCCCCAAAAAGTCCCCAAAGTGACCCAGAACTGCCCCAATTTTCCCCAAATCCCCCAAACTGCCCAGATCCCCAACACCACATAAAAACCGCATTTCCTCCATTTCAATACATGCCATGGTGGTCATTTCCCATCTAGGCTGCCTCATTTATGGCCCATCTGGGGCCCGTGGCCCTGTGAGAAGCGACTCCCCTCCCCCAGCAGGCTCTGGCTCCCTGCCGGCCTAGCTCTAGCCAGGCAGGCACTAGAGACCTCCCGGCCACTAGGTGGCTACTTGAGTGGGTTTTGAAGGCGATCTGAGGGGGCAGGGAAATGCTTAAGGGATGATGGGGTGGAGTAGAATATGGGGGATTGTGGGAGGTGAATTTGGTGGATTTTGGGGATCCCTGGGGGTTTTAGGGGGCACCTGAAGTGGATTTTAGGGGGTGATTTGGGGGGATTTTGGGGGTCCCTGAGGGGTTTAGAAGGATCTGAGCAGGATTTTGGGGTGAATTTGGGGGGTTTTGGGCTGACCATATTTGTCCCTGATTAGCATAAAGGGCGTGGCCACACCCAGTGATCACGGGGCCTTGTTTGACTCAAAAGGGGCGTGGCCTAACACCAACATCCACACTCCAACATCATTTGCCTCTAGTCGGTGAATATTCATCATTTTTTTGCATAAATACAGGCGTGATTCAATTAAATCTTATTCATTCCCTTGCAATAAACTTCATTTGCATGAAAAGCAGAGTCCATCAGCGTTAATTAATCGCATTTCCATCATTTGCATCAAGTGTTTCCCCAAGCCCTCAAAAAGACCCAAAATGACCCAAAACTTCCCCAAAAAGTCCCCAAAATGACCCAGAACTGCCCCAATTTTCCCCAAATCGCCCCAAACTGCCCCCAGATCCCCTTTTCCCCCCTAAAAACCGCATTTTCCTCCATTTTCAGCCATCTTTTCCATATTTGCTCATTTTTCCCCTAAGGCCGCCTCATTTGCATAGCGGCCGCGGCCCCGCCCCCAGGGGCGTGGCCTGACGGGCGACTCCCCCCCCAGCAGGCGGCGCATGCGCAGCTCCTGCTCGGCCTGGCTCTAGCCCGGCAGGCACTGAGACCTCCCGGCCACTAGGTGGCGCTAACGCAGTGGGTTTTGAGGCGATCTGAGGGCTTTGGGGGGAAATGTAGGGGATGATGGGGGTCCCAGGTAGAATATGGGGGATTGTGGGGTGAATTTGGTGGATTTTGGGGATCCCTGAGGGTTTTAGGGGCACCTGAAGTGGATTTTGGGGTGAATTTGGGGGATTTTGGGGGTCCTTGAGGGGTTTAGATGGATCTGAGCAGGATTTTGGGGTGAATTTAATGGGGATTTTGGGCTGACCATATTTGTCCCTGATTAGCCTAAAGGGCGTGGCCACACCCAGTGATCACGGGGCCTTGTTTGACTCAAAAGGGGCGTGGCCTAACACCAACATCCACACTCCAACCTCATTTGCGTCTAGTCGTTGAATATTCATCATTTTTTTGCATAAATACAGGCGTGATTCAATTAAATCTTATTCATTCCCTTGCAATAAACTTCATTTGCATGAAAAGCAGAGTCCATCAGCGTTAATTAATCGCATTTCCATCATTTGCATCAAGTGTTTCCCCAAGCCCTCCAAAAGACCCAAAATGACCCAAAACTTCCCCAAAAGGTCCCCAAAATGACCCAGAACTGCCCCAATTTTCCCCAAATCCCCCCAAACTGCCCCCAGATCCCCCTTTTCCCCCCTAAAAACCGCATTTCCCTCCATTTTCAGCCATCTTTTCCATATTTGCTCATTTTTCCCATCTAAGGCCGCCTCATTTGCATAGCGGCCGCGGCCCCGCCCCCAGGGCCGTGGCCTGACGGGCGACTCCTCCCCCAACAGGCGGCGCATGCGCAGCTCCTGCTCGGCCTGGCTCTAGCCCGGCAGGCACTGAGACCTCCCGGCCACTAGGTGGCGCTAACGCAGTGGGTTTTGAGGCGACCTGAGGGCTTTGGGGGAAATGTAGGGGATGATGGGGGGTCCCAGGTAGAATATGGGGGATTGTGGGGTGAATTTGGTGGATTTTGGGGATCCCTGAGAGGTTTAGGGGCACCTGAAGTGGATTTTGGGGTGAATTTGGGGGATTTTGGGGGTCCCTGAGGGGTTTAGGGGGATCTGAAGTGGATTTTGGGGTGAATTTGGGGGATTTTGGGGGTCCTTGAGGAGTTTAGACGGATCTGAGCAGGATTTTGGGGTGAATTTAATGGGGATTTTGGACTGACCATGTTTGTCCCTGATTAGCATAAAGGGCGTGGCCACAGCCAGTGATCACGGGGCCTTGTTTGAATCAAAAGGGGCGTGGCCTAACACCAACATCCACACTCCAACCTCATTTGCGTCTAGTCGGTGAATATTCATCATTTTTTTGCATAAATACAGGCGTGATTCAATTAAGTCTTATTCATTCCCTTGCAATAAACTTCATTTGCATGAAAAGCAGAGTCCATCAGCGTTAATTAATCGCATTTCCATCATTTGCATCAAGTGTTTCCCCAAGCCCTCCAAAAGACCCAAAATGACCCAAAACTTCCCCAAAAAGTCCCCAAAATGACCCAGAACTGCCCCAATTTTCCCCAAATCCCCCCAAACTGCCCCCAGATCCCCCTTTTCCCCCCTAAAACCGCATTTTCCTCCATTTTCAGCCATCTTTTCCATAGTTGCTCATTTTTCCCATCTAAGGCCACCTCATTTGCATAGCGGCCGCGGCCCCGCCCCCAGGGGCGTGGCCTGACGGGCGACTCCTCCCCCAGCAGGCGGCGCATGCGCAGCTCCTGCTCGGCCTGGCTCTAGCCCGGCAGGCACTGAGACCTCCTGGCCACTAGGTGGCGCTAACGCAGTGGGTTTTGAGGCAATCTGAGGGCTTTGGGGGGAAATGGAGGGGATGATGGGGGTCCCAGGTAGCATATGGGGGATTGTGGGGTGAATTTGGTGGATTTTGGGGAAATCTGAGGGGTTTAGGGGCACCTGAAGTGGATTTTGGGGTGAATTTGGGGGATTGCAGGGATCCCTAAGGGGTTAGGACACCTGAAGTGGATTTTGGGGTGGTAGGATTTGGGGTCCTTGAGGGGTTTAGACGGATCTAGGCAGGATTTTGCGAATTGAATTTAATGGGATTTGGGCTGACCATGTTTGTCCCTCATTAGCATAAAAGTAATACAGCCAGTGATCCAGGGCTTGTTTAAAGATCAAAGGAGTAGCCCTAACACACCAACATACTCCAACCCTCATTTCTCGTAGTCGGTGAATATTCATCACTTTTTTGCATAAATACAGGCGTGATTCAATTAGATCTTATTCATTCCCTTGCAATAAACTTCATTTGCATGAAAAGCAGAGTCCATCAGCGTTAATTAATCGCATTTCCATCATTTGCATCAAGTGTTTCCCCAAGCCCTCCAAAAGAACCAAAATGACCCAAAACTTCCCCAAAAAGTCCCCAAAATGACCCAGAACTGCCCCAATTTTCCCCAAATCCCCCCAAACTGCCCCCAGATCCCCCTTTTCCCCCCTAAAAACCGCATTTTCCTCCATTTTCAGCCATCTTTTCCATATTTGGTCATTTTTCTCATCTAAGGCCGCCTCATTTGCATAGCGGCCGCGGCCCCGCCCCCAGGGGCGTGGCCTGACGGGCGACTCCTCCCCCAGCAGGCGGCGCATGCGCAGCTCCTGCTCGGCCTGGCTCTAGCCCGGCAGGCACTGAGACCTCCCGGCCACTAGGTGGCGCTAACGCAGTGGGTTTTGAGGCGATCTGAGGGCTTTGGGGGGAATGTAGGGGATGATGGGGGTCCCAGGTAGAATATGGGGGATTGTGGGGTGAATTTGGTGGATTTTGGGGATCCCTGAGGGGTTTAGGGGCACCTGAAGTGGATTTTGGGGTGAATTTGGGGGATTTTGGGGGTCCTTGAGGAGTTTAGACAGATCTGAGCAGGATTTTGGGGTGAATTTAATGGGGATTTTGGGCTGACCATGTTTGTCCCTGATTAGCATAAAGGGCGTGGCCACAGCCAGTGATCACGGGGCCTTGTTTGAATCAAAAGGGGCGTGGCCTAACACCAACATCCACACTCCAACCTCATTTGCGTCTAGTCGGGGAATATTCATCATTTTTTTGCATAAATACAGGCGTGATTCAATTAAATCTTATTCATTCCCTTGCAATAAACTTCATTTGCATGAAAAGCAGAGTCCATCAGCGCTAATTAATCGCATTTCCATCATTTGCATCAAGTGTTTCCCCAAGCCCTCCAAAAGACCCAAAATGACCCAAAACTTCCCCAAAAAGTCCCCAAAATGACCCAGAACTGCCCCAATTTTCCCCAAATCCCCCCAAACTGCCCCCAGATCCCCCTTTTCCCCCATAAAAACCTCTTTTTCCTCCATTTTCAGCCATCTTTTCCATATTTGCTCATTTTTCCCATCTAAGGCCGCCTCATTTGCATAGCAGCCGCGGCCCGCCCCGGGGCGTGGCCTGACGGGCACTCCTCCCCAGGCAGGCGGGGCATGCGCAGCTCCTGCTCGGCCTGGCTCTCGCCCGGCAGGCACTGAGACCTCCCGGCCACTAGGTGGCGCTAACGCAGTGGGTTTTGAGGCGATCTGAGGGCTTTGTGGGGAAATGTAGGGGATGATGGGGGTCCCAGGTAGAATATGGGGGATTGTGGGGTGAATTTGGTGGATTTTGGGGATCCCTGAGGGGTTTAGGGGCACCTGAAGTGGGATTTTGGGGTGAATTTGGGGGATTTTGTTTGGTGTCGCTGAGGCGTTAAGGGAAGATCTGAAGTGGATTTTGGGGTGAATTTTGGGGGTTTTGGGTGTCCTTGAGGCTTTAGAAGGATCATGAGCCAGCGATTTGGGGTGATTTTGGGATTTTGTGGCTGTCCACATGTATTGATCCCTGATAGCAATAAAGGGCGGTGGCCACAGCCAGTGCTCACGGGGCCTTGTTTGACCTCAAAGGGGCGTGGCCTAACACCAACATTCCACACTCAACGTCATTTGCGTCTGGTCGGTGAATATTCATCATTTTATTTGCATAAATACAGGCGTTGTTATTTAATCTTATTCATTCCCTTGCAATAAACTTCATTTGCATGAAAAGCAGAGTCCATCAGCGTTAATTAATCGCATTTCCATCATTTGCATCAAGTGTTTCCCAAGCCCTCCAAAAGACCCAAAATGACCCAAAACTTCCCCAAAAAGTCCCCAAAATGACCCAGAACTGCCCCAATTTTCCCCAAATCCCCCCAAACTGGCCCCAGATCCCCCTTGTCCCCCCTAAAAACCGCATTTTCCTCCATTTTCAGCCATCTTTTCCATATTTGCTCATTTTTCTCATCTAAGGCCGCCTCATTTGCATAGCGGCCGCGGCCCCGCCCCCAGGGGCGTGGCATGACGGGCGACTCCTCCCCCAGCAGGCGGCGCATGCGCAGCTCCTGCTCGGCCTGGCTCTAGCCCGGCAGGCACTGAGACCTCCCGGCCACTACGTGGCGCTAACGCAGTGGGTTTGGAGGCGATCTGAGGGCTTTGGGGGGAAATGTAGGGGATGATGGGGGTCCCAGGCAGAATATGGGGGATTGTGGGGTGAATTTGGTGGATTTTGGGGATCCCTGAGGGGTTTAGGGGAACCTGAAGTGGATTTTGGGGTGAATTTGGTGGATTTTGGGTGTCCTCTGAGGAGTTTAGGGAGATCTGAAGTGGATTTTGGGGTGAATTTGGGGGATTTTGGGGGTCCTTGAGGGCTTTAGAAGGATCTGAGCAGGATTTTGGGGTGAATTTAATGGGGATTTTGGGCTGTCCATGTTTGTCCCTGATTAGCATAAAGGGCGTGGCCACAGCCAGTGATCACGGGGCCTTGTTTGAATCAAAAGGGGCGTGGCCTAACACCAACATACCATCAACCTCATCTTGCGGTTTCTAGTGGCGTGAATATTCATCATTTATTTGCATAATCAGGCGTGATTCAATTAATCTTATCATGGTCCTTGCAAATAAACTTCATTTGCACATGAAAAGCGAATCCATCAGCGTTCTTAATCCTTTCATATTTGCATCAAGTGTTTCCCAAGCCTCTCCAAAAGACGAAAATGGCCAAAACTTCCCCGAAAAATCGCCAAATGACGCCAGAACATGCCCAATTTCACCAAATCCCCAAACTGCCCAATCCCTTACGCCCCCTAAAAAACCGCATTTTCCTCCATTTTCAGCCGTCTTTTCCATATTTGGTCATTTTTCCCATCTAAGGCCGCCTCATTTGCATAGCGGCCGTGGCCCCGCCCCCAGGGGCGTGGCCTGACGGGCGACTCCTCCCCCAGCAGGCGGCGCATGCGCAGCTCCTGCTCGGCCTGGCTCTAGCCCGGCAGGCACTGAGACCTCCCGGCCACTAGGTGGAGCTAACGCAGTGGGTTTTGAGGCGATCTGAGGGCTTTGGGGGGAAATGTAGGGGATGATGGGGGTCCCAGGTAGAATATGGGGGATTGTGGGGTGAATTTGGTGGATTTTGGGGATCCCTGAGGGGTTTAGGGGCACCTGAAGTGGATTTTGGGGTGAATTTGGGGGATTTTGGGGGTCCTTGAGGAGTTTAGACGGATCTGAGCAGGATTTTGGGGTGAATTTAATGGGGGTTTTGGGCTGACCATGTTTGTCCCTCATTAGCATAAAGGGTGTGGCCACAGCCAGTGATCACGGGGCCATGTTTGAATCAAAAGGGGCGTGGCCTAACACCAACATTCACACTCCAACCTCATTTGCGTCTAGTCGGCGAATATTCATCATTTATTTGCATAAATACAGGCGTGATTCAATTAAATCTTATTCATTCCCTTGCAATAAACTTCATTTGCATGAAAAGCAGAGTCCATCAGCGTTAATTAATCGCATTTCCATCATTTGCATCAAGTGTTTCCCCAAGCCCGCCAAAAGACCCAAAATGACCCAAAACTTCCCCAAAAAGTCCCCAAAATGACCCAGAACTGCCCCAATTTTCCCCAAATCCCCCCAAACTGCCCCCAGATCCCCCTTTTCCCCCTAAAAACCGCATTTTCCTCCATTTTCAGCCATCTTTTCCATAGTTGGTCATTTTTCCCATCTAAGGCCGCCTCATTTGCATAGCGGCCGCGGCCCCGCCCCAGGGCCGTGGCCTGACGGGCGACTCCGCCCCCAGCAGGCGGCGCATGCGCAGCTCCTGCTCGGCCTGGCTCTAGCCCGGCAGGCACTGAGACCTCCCTGCCACTAGGTGGCGCTAACACAGTGGGTATTGAGGCGATCTGAGGGCTTTGGGGGGAAATGTAGGGGATGATGGGGGTCCCAGGTAGAATATGGGGGATTGTGGGGTGAATTTGGTGGATTTTGGGGATCCCTGAGGGGTTTAGGGGCACCTGAAGTGGATTTGGGGGTGAATTTGGGGGATTTTGGTTGTCCCTGAGGGGTTTAACGGATCTGAGCAGGTTTTGTGGAATTTAATGGATTTTGGCTACCATGTTTATGTCCCTGATTAGCATTAAAGCGGCGTGGCCACAGCCAGTGATCACGGCCTGTTTGAATTCAAAAGGGGCTGGCCTAAAACACCAACATCCACTCTCCAACCTCATTTGCGTCTAGTCGGTGAATATTCAATCATTTTTTTCAAAAACAGGCGTATTCAATTAATCTTAGCATTCCCTGCAATAAACTCATTGCATGAGAAAAGCAGAGTCCATCAGCATGTTAATTCATCGGCATTTCCATCATGTGTGCCAATCAAGTGTATTCCCCAAGCCCTCCAAAGCACCCAAAAATGACCCCAAAAACTTCCCCAAAAAGTCCCCAAAATGACCCAAGAACTGCCCCAATTTCCCCAAATCCCCCCCAAACTGCCCAGATCCCCCTTTTCCCCTATAAAAACCGCATTTTCCTCCATTTTCAGCCATCTTTTCCATAGTTGCTCATTTTTCCCATCTAAGGCCGCCTCATTGGCATAGCGGCCGCGGCCCCGCCCCCAGGGGCGTGGCCTGACGGGCGACTCCTCCCCCAGCAGGCGGCGCATGCGCAGCTCCTGCTCGGCCTGGCTCGAGCCCGGCAGGCACTGAGACCTCCCGGCCACTAGGTGGCGCTAACACAGTGGGTTTAGAGGCGATCTGAGGGCTTTGGGGGGAAATGTAGGGGATGATGGGGGTCCCAGGCAGAATATGGGGGATTGTGGGGTGAATTTGGTGGATTTTGGGGATCCCTGAGGAGTTTAGGGGCACCTGAAATGGATTTTGGGGTGAATTTGGTGGATTTTGGGGATCCCTGAGGGGTTTAGGGGCACCTGAAGTGGATTTTGGGGTGAATTTGGGGGATTTTGGGCGTCCTTGAGGGGTTTAGACGGATCTGAGCAGGATTTTGGGGTGAATTTAATGGGGATTTTGGGCTGACCATGTTTGTCCCTCATTAGCATAAAGGGCGTGGCCACAGCCAGTGATCACGGGGCCTTGTTTGAATCAAAAGGGGCGTGGCCTAACACCAACATCCACACTCCAACCTCATTTGCGTCTAGTCGGGGAATATTCATCATTTTTTTGCATAAATACAGGCGTGATTCAATTAAATCTTATTCATTCCCTTGCAATAAACTTCATTTGCATGAAAAGCAGAGTCCATCAGCGTTAATTCATCGCATTTCCATCATTTGCATCAAGTGTTTTTCCAAGCCCTCCAAAAGACCCAAAATGACCCAAAACTTCCCCAAAAAGTCCCCAAAATGACCCAGAACTGCCCCAATTTTCCCCAAATCCCCCCAAACTGCCCCCAGATCCCCCTTTCCCCCCCTAAAAACCGCATTTTCCTCCATTTTCAGCCATCTTTTCCATATTTGCTCATTTTTCCCATCTAAGGCAGCCTCATTTGCATAGCGGCCGCGGCCCCGCCCCCAGGGGCGTGGCCTGACGGGCGACTCCTCCCCCAGCAGGCGGCGCATGCGCAGCTCCTGCTCGGCCTGTCTCTAGCCCGGCAGTCACTGAGACCTCCCGGCCACTAGGTGGCGCTAACGCAGTGGGTTTTGAGGCGATCTGAGGGCTTTGGGGGGAAATGTAGGGGATGATGGGGGTCCCAGGTAGAATATGGGGGATTGTGGGGTGAATTTGGTGGATTTTGGGGATCCCTGAGCGGTTTAGGGGCAACTGAAGTGGATTTTGGGTGGATTGGATTTTGGCGGTTTCTGCAGGGGTTAGAAGGACTGAAGTGACTTTGGGGATTTGGGATTTTTGGGCTGCACCATGTTTCCCTGATTAGCATAAAGGCTGGCACAGCAGTGATCACGTGGCCTTTTTGAATCAAAGGCGTGGCCTACACCCAATATTCACACTCCAACCTCATTTGTGTATAGTCGGTGAATATTCATCATTTTTTTGCATAAATACAGGCGTGATTCAATTAGATCTTATTCATTCCCTTGCAATAAACTTCATTTGCATGAAAAGCAGAGTCCATCAGCGTTAATTAATCGCATTTCCATCATTTGTATCAAGTGTTCCCCAAGCCCTCCAAAAGACCCAAAATGACCCAAAACTTCCCCAAAAAGTCCCCAAAATGACCCAGAACTGCCCCAATTTTTCCCAAATCCCCCCAAACTGCCCCCAGATCCCCCTTTTCCCCCCTAAAAACCGCATTTTCCTCCATTTTCAGCCATCTTTTCCATAGTTGCTCATTTTTCCCATCTAAGGCCGCCTCATTTGCATAGCGGCCGCGGCCCCGCCCCCAGTGGCGTGGCCTGACGGGCGACTCCTCCCCCAGCAGGCGGCGCATGCGCAGCTCCTGCTCGGCCTGGCTCTAGCCCGGCAGGCACTGAGACTTCCCGGCCACTAGGTGGCGCTAACGCAGTGGGTTTGGAGGCGATCTGAGCGCTTTGGGGGGAAATGTAGGGGATGATGGGGGTCCCAGGTAGAATATGGGGGATTGTGGGGTGAATTTGGTGGATTTTGGGGATCCCTGAGGGGTTTAGGGGCACCTGAAGTGGATTTTGGGGTGAATTTGGGGGATTTTGGGGTCCTTGATGGATTTAGAAGGATCTGAGCAGGATTTTGGGGTGAATTTAATGGGGATTTTGGGCTGACCATATTTGTCCCTCATTAGCATAAAGGCCGTGGCCACACCCAGTGATCACGGGGCCTTGTTTGAATCAAAAGGGGCGTGGCCTAACACCAACATCCACACTCCAACCTCATTTGCGTATAGTCGGAGAATATTCATCATTTTTTTTGCATAAATACAGGCGTGATTCAATTAAATCTTATTCATTCCCTTGCAATAAACTTCATTTGCATGAAAAGCAGAGTCCATCAGCGTTAATTAATCGCATTTCCATCATTTGCATCAAGTGTTTTCCCAAGCCCTCCAAAAGACCCAAAATGACCCAAAACTTCCCCAAAAAGTCCCCAAAATGACCCAGAACTGCCCCAATTTTCCCCAAATCCCCCCAAACTGCCACCAGATCCCCCTTTTCCCCCCTAAAAACCGCATTTTCCTCCATTTTCAGCCATCTTTTCCATATTTGCTCATTTTTCCCATCTAAGGCCGCCCATTTGCATAGCGGCCGCGGCCCCGCCCAGGCGTGGCCTGACGGCGATCCTCCCCAAGCAGCGCCGCAATGCGCAGCTCCTGCTCGGCCTGGCTCTAGCCCCGGCAGGCACTGAGACCTCCCGGCCACTAGGTGGCGCTAACGCAGTGGGTTTTGAGGCGATCTGAGGGCTTTGGGGGGAAATGTAGGGGATGATGGGGGTCCCAGGTAGAATATGGGGGATTGTGGGGTGAATTTGGTGGATTTTGGGGATCCCTGAGGGGTTTAGGGGCACATGAAGTGGATTTTGGGTTGAATTTGGGGGATTTTGGGTGTCCCTGAGAGTTAGACGCATCTGAGCAGCGATTTTGGGGTGAATTTAATGGGATTGGGCTGACCATGCTTGTCCCTGATAGCATAAAGGCGTGCTGGCCACAGCCAGTATCACGGGCCTTGTTTTGAATCAAAAGGGCGTGGCCTAACACCAACATTCACACTCCAACCTCATTTGCGTATAGTCGGTGAATATTCATCATTTTTTTGCATAAATAAAGGCGTGATTCAATTAGATCTTATTCATTCCCTTGCAATAAACTTCATTTGCATAAAAAGCAGAGTCCATCAGCGTTAATTAATCGCATTTCCATCATTTGCATCAAGTGTTTCCCCAAGCCCTCCAAAAGACCCAAAATGACCCAAAACTTCCCCAAAAAGTCCCCAAAATGACCCAGAACTGCCCCAATTTTCCCCAAATCCCCCAAAACTGCCCCCAGATCCCCCTTTTCCCCCCTAAAAACCGCATTTTCCTCCATTTTCAGCCATCTTTTCCATATTTGCTCATTTTTCCCATCTAAGGCAGCCTCATTTGCATAGCGGCCGCGGCCCCACCCCCAGGGGCGTGGCCTGACGGGCGACTCCTCCCCCAGCAGGCGGCGCATGCGCAGCTCCTGCTCGGCCTGGCTCGAGCCCGGCAGGCACTGAGACCTCCCGGCCACTAGGTGGCGCTAACGCAGTGGGTTTAGAGGCGATCTGAGGGCTTTGGGGGGAAATGTAGGGGATGATGGGGGTCCCAGGCAGAATATGGGGGATTGTGGGGTGAATTTGGTGGATTTTGGTGATCCCTGAGGGGTTTAGGGGCACCTGAAGTGGATTTTGGGGTGAATTTGGTGGATTTTGGGTGTCCGCTGAGGAGTTTAGGGAGATCTGAAGTGGATTTTGGGGTGAATTTGGGGGATTTTGGGGGTCCTTGAGGGCTTTAGAAGGATCTGAGCAGGATTTTGGGGTGAATTTAATGGGGATTTTGGGCTGTCCATGTTTGTCCCTGATTAGCATAAAGGGCGTGGCCACACCCAGTGATCACGGGGCCTTGTTTGAATCAAAAGGGGCGTGGCCTAACACCAACATCCACACTCCAACCTCATTTGCGTCTAGTCGGTGAATATTCATCATTTATTTGCATAAATACAGGCGTGATTCAAATAAATCTTATTCATTCCCTTGCAATAAACTTCATTTGCATGAAAAGCAGAGTCCATCAGCGTTAATTAATCGCATTCCCATCATTTGCATCAAGTGTTTCCCCAAGCCCTCCAAAAGACCCAAAATGACCCAAAACTTCCCCAAAAAGTCCCCAAAATGACCCAGAACTGCCCCAATTTTCCCCAAATCCTCCCAAACTGCCCCCAGATCCCCCGTTTTCCCCCTAAAAACCTCATTTTCCTCCATTTTCAGCCATCTTTTCCATAGTTGCTCATTTTTCCCATCTAAGGCCGCCTCATTTGCATAGCGGCCGCGCCCCCGCCCCCAGGGCCGTGGCCTGACGGGCGACTCCTCCCCCAGCAGGCGGCGCATGCGCAGCTCCTGCTCGGCCTGGCTCTAGCCCGGCAGGCACTGAGACCTCCCGGCCACTAGTTGGCGCTAACGCAGTGGGTTTTGAGGCGATCTGAGGGCTTTGGGGGGAAATGTAGGGGATGATGGGGTCCCAGGTAGAATATGGGGGATTGTGGGGTGAATTTGGTGGATTTTGGGGATCCCTGAGGGGTTTAGGGGCACCTGAAGTGGATTTTGGGGTGAATTTGGGGGATTTTGGGTGTCCCTGAGCGGTTTAGGGGGATCTGAAGTGGATTTTGGGGTGAATTTGGGGGATTTTGGGGGTCCTTGACGGGTTTAGAAGGATCTGAGCAGGATTTTGGGGTGAATTTAATGGGGATTTTGGGCGGACCATATTTGTCCCTGATTAGCATAAAGGGCGTGGCCACAGCCAGTGATCACGGGGCCTTGTTTGAATCAAAAGGGGCGTGGCCTAACAACAACATCCACACTCCAACCTCATTTGCGTCTAGTCGGTGAATATTCATCATTTATTTGCATAAATACAGGCGTGATTCAATTCAATCTTATTCATTCCCTTGCAATAAACTTCATTTGCATGAAAAGCAGAGTTCATCAGCGTTAATTAATCGCATTTCCATCATTTGCATCAAGTGTTTCCCCAAGCCCTCCAAAAGACCCAAAATGACCCAAAACTTCCCCAAAAAGTCCCCAAAATGACCCAGAACTGCCCCAATTTTCCCCAAATCCCCCCAAACTGCCCCCAGATACCCCTTTTCCCCCCTAAAAACCGCATTTTCCTCCATTTTCAGCCATCTTTTCCATATTTGCTCATTTTTCCCATCTAAGGCCGCCTCATTTGCATAGCGGCCTCGGCCCCGCCCCCAGGGGCGTGGCCTGACGGGCGACTCCTCCCCCAGCAGGCGGCGCCTGCGCAGCTCCTGCTCGGCCTGGCTCTAGCCCGGCAGGCATGACCTCCCCGCGCCACTAGCGTCGCTGCTAACGACAGTGGGTTGAGCGATCTGATTGCCGTTGGGGGAAATGTAGGGCATATAGGGGTCCCAGTAAGAATATGGGTGAATTTGGGGTGAATTTGGGGGATTTTGGGTATCCCTGAGGGGTTTAGGGGGATCTGAAGTGGATTTTGGGGTGAATTTGGGCGATTTTGGGTGTCCCTGAGGGGTTTAGACGGATCTGAGCAGGATTTTGGGGGGAATTTAATGGGGATTTTGGGCTGACCATATTTGTCCCTGATTAGCATAAAGGGCGTGGCCACAGCCAGTGATCACGGGGCCTTGTTTGAATCAAAAGGGGCGTGGCCTAACACCAACATTCACACTCCAACCTCATTTGCGTCTAGTCGGCGAATATTCATCATTTATTTGCATAAATACAGCCGTGATTCAATTAAATCTTATTCATTCCCTTGCAATAAACTTCATTTGCATGAAAAGCAGAGTCCATCAGCGTTAATTAATCCCATTTCCATCATTTGCATCAAGTGTTTCCCCAAGCCCTCCAAAAGACCCAAAATGACCCAAAACTTCCCCAAAAAGTCCCCAAATTGACCCAGAACTGCCCCAATTTTCCCCAAATCCCCCCAAACTGCCCCCAGATCCCCCTTTTCCCCCCTAAAAACCCGCATTTTCCTCCATTTTCAGCCATCTTTTCCATATTTGCTCATTTTTCCCATCTAAGGCCGCCTCATTTGCATAGCGGCCGTGACCCCGCCCCCAGGGGCGTGGCCTGACGGGCGACTCCTCCCCCAGCAGGCGGCGCATGCGCAGCTCCTGCTCGGCCTGGCTCTAGCCCGGCAGGCACTGAGACCTCCCGGCCACTAGGTGGCGCTAACGCAGTGGGTTTTGAGGCGATCTGAGGGCTTTGAGGGGAAATGTAGGGGATGATGGAGGTCCCAGGTAGAATATGGGGGATTGTGGGGTGCAAATTTGGCTGATTTTGATTCCCTGAGGAGTTTAGGCGGCCACTGAAGTGGATTTTGGGGTGAATTTGGGGGATTTGGGGTCCCTGAGGGGTTTAGAAGGATCTGAGCAGGATTTTGGGGTGAAGTTGGGGGGTTTTGGGCTGACCATATTTGTCCCTGATTAGCATAAAGGGCGTGGCCACACCCAGTGATCACGGGGCCTTGTTTGAATAAAAAGGGGCGTGGCCTAACACCAACATCCACACTCCAACCTCATTTGCGTCTGGTCGGTGAATATTCATCATTTATTTGCATAAATACAGGCGTGATTCAATTAAATCTTATTCATTCCCTTGCAATAAACTTCATTTGCATGAAAAGCAGAGTCCATCAGCGTTAATTAATCGCATTTCCATCATTTGCATCAAGTGTTTCCCCAAGCCTTCCAAAAGACCCAAAATGACCCAAAACTTCCCCAAAAAGTCCCCAAAATGACCCAGAACTGCCCCAGTTTTCCCCAAATCCCCCCCAACTGCCCCCAGATCCCCCTTTTCCCCCCTAAAAACCGCATTTTCCTCCATTTTCAGCCATCTTTTCCATATTTGCTCATTTTTCCCATCTAAGCCCGCCTCATTTGCATAGCGGCCGCGGCCCCGCCCCCAGGGGCGTGGCCTGACGGGCGACTCCTCCCCCAGCAGGCGGCGCATGCGCAGCTCCTGCTCGGCCTGGCTCTAGCCCGGCAGGCACTGAGACCTCCCGGCCACTAGGTGGCGCTAACGCAGTGGGTTTTGAGGCGATCTGAGGGCTTTGGGGGAAATGTAGGGGATGATGGGGGTCCCAGGTAGAATATGGGGGATTGTGGGGTGAATTTGGTGGATTTTGGGGATCCCTGAGGGTTTTAGGGGCACCTGAAGTGGATTTTGGGGTGAATTTGGGGGATTTTGGGGGTCCTTGAGGAGTTTAGACGGATCTGAGCAGGATTTTGGGGTGAATTTAATGGGATTGGTGCTGACCAGTTTGTCCCATGATTAGCATAAAGGGCGTGGGCCACAGCCAGTGATCAGGGGCCCCTTGTTTCAATCAAAAGGGGCGTGGCCTAAAACACCAACATTCACACTCCAACCTCATTTGCGTTCTAGTCGGTGAATATTCTATCATTTTTTTGCATAAATACAGGCTGTTGATTTATTAAAATCTTAGTATTACCCTTGCAATAAAACTTCATTGCATAAAAGCAAGTCATCAGCGTTAATTAATCATTTCAGCATTTGCATCAAGTGTTCCCAAGCCCCTCAAAGACCACCAAAATGACCCAAAACTTCCCCAAAAAGTCCCCAAAATGACCCAGAACTGCCCCAATTTTCCCCAAATCTCCCCAAACTGCCCCCAGATCCCCCTTTCCCCCCTAAAAACCGCATTTTCCTCCATTTTCAGCCATCTTTTCCATAGTTGCTCATTTTCCCAATCTAAGGCCGCCTCATTTGCATAGCGGCCGCGGCCCCGCCCCCAGGGGCGTGGCCTGACGGGCGACTCCTCCCCCAGCAGGCGGCGCATGCGCAGCTCCTGCTCGGCCTGGCTCTAGCCCGGCAGGCACTGAGACCTCCCGGCCACTAGGTGGCGCTAACGCAGTGAGTTTTGAGGCGATCTGAGGGCTTTGGGGGGAAATGTAGGGGATGATGGGGGTCCCAGGTAGAATATGGGGGATTGTGGCGTGAATTTGGTGGATTTTGGGGATCCCTGAGGGGTTTAGGGGCACCTGAAGTGGATTTTGGGGTGAATTTGGGGGATTTTGGGGGTTTCTGAGGGGTTTAGAAGGATCTGAAGTGGATTTTGGGGGGAATTTGGGGGATTTTTGGGCTGACCATATTTATTCCCTCATTAGCATAAAGGGCGTGGCCACACCCAGTGATCAGGGGCCTTGTTTGAATCAAAAGGGGCGTGGCCTAACACCAACATCCACACTCCAACCTCATTTGCGTCTAGTCGGTGAATATTCATCATTTATTTGCATAAATACAGGCGTGATTCAATTAGATCTTATTCATTCCCTTGCAATAAACTTCATTTGCATGAAAGCAGAGTCCATCAGCGTTAATTAATCGCATTTCCATCATTTGTATCAAGTGTTTCCCCAAGCCCTCCAAAAGACCCAAAATGACCCAAAACTTCTCCAAAAAGTCCCCAAAATGACCCAGAACTGCCCCAATTTTCCCCAAATCCCCCAAACTGCCCCCAGATCCCTTTTTTCCCCTATAAAAACCGCATTTTCCTCCATTTTCAGCCATCTTTTCCATAGTTGGTCATTTTTCCCATCTAAGGCCGCCTCATTTGCATAGCGGCCGCGGCCCAGCCCCCAGGGGCGTGGCCTGACGGGCGACTCCTCCCCCAGCAGGCGGCGCATGCGCAGCTCCTGCTCGGCCTGGCTCTAGCCCGGCAGGCACTGAGACCTCCCGGCCACTAGGTGGCGCTAACGCAGTGGGTTTTGAGGCGATCTGAGGGCTTGGGGGGGAAATGTAGGGGATGATGGAGGTCCCAGGTAGAATATGGGGGATTGTGGGGTGAATTTGGTGGATTTTGGGGATCCCTGAGGGGTTTAGCGGCACTTGAAGTGGATTTTGGGGTGAATTTGGGGGAATTTTGTGTGTCCCTGAGCGGTTTAGGGGGGTCTGAAGTGGGTTTTGCGGTGAATTTAATGGGGGATTTTGGGCTGACCATGTTTTTCCCTCATTAGCATAAAGGGCGTGGCCACACCCAGTGATCACGGGGCCTTGTTTGAATCAAAAGGGGCGTGGCCTAACACCAACATCCACACTCCAACCTCATTTGCGTGTAGTCGGTGAATATTCAACATTTATTTGCATAAATACAGGCGTGATTCAATTAGATCTTATTCATTCTCTTGCAATAAACTTAATTTGCATAAAAAGCAGACGCCATCAGCGGTAATTAATCGCATTTCCATCATTTGCATCAAGTGTTTCCCCAAGCCCTCCAAAAGACCCAAAATGACCCAAAACTTCCCCAAAAAGTCCCCAAAATGGCCCAGAACTGCCCCAATTTTCCCCAAATCCCCCAAAACTGCCCCCAGATTTCCCTTTTCCCCCCTAAAAACCGCATTTTCCTCCATTTTCAGCCATCTTTTCCATATTTGGTCATTTTTTCCATCTAAGGCCGCCTCATTTGCATCGCAGCCGCGGCCCCGCCCCCAGGGGCGTGGCCTAACGGGCGACTCCTCCCCCAGCAGGCGGCGCATGCGCAGCTCCTGCTCGGCCTGGCTCGAGCCCGGCAGGCACTGAGACCTCCCGGCCATACGTGGCCGCTAATCCGCAGTGGGGTTTTGAGGCGATCTGAGGGCTTTGGGGGGAAATGTAGGGGATGATGGGGGCTCCAGGTAGAATATGGGGGATTTTGGGGTGAATTTGGTGGATTTTGGGGGATCCCTGAGGGGTTTAGGGGGATCTGAAGTGGATTTTGGGGTGAATTTGGGGGATTTTGGGGGTCCTTGAGGAGTTTAGACGGATCTGAGTAGGATTTTGGGGTGAATTTAATGGGGATTTTGGGCTGACCATGTTTGTCCCTGATTAGCATAAAGGGCGTGGCCACAGCCAGTGATCACGGGGCCTTGTTTGAATCAAAAGGGGCGTGGCCTAACACCAACATCCACACTCCAACCTCATTTGCGTCTAGTCGGTGAATATTCATCATTTTTTTGCATAAATACAGGCGTGATTCAATTACATCTTATTCATTCCCTTGCAATAAACTTCATTTGCATGAAAAGCAGAGTCCATCAGCGTTAATTAATCGCATTTCCATCATTTGCATCAAGTGTTTCCCCAAGCCCTCCAAAAGACCCAAAATGACCCAAAACTTCCCCAAAAAGTCCCCAAAATGACCCAGAACTGCCCCAATTTTCCCCAAATCCCCCCAAACTGCCCCCAGATCCCCCTTTTCCCTAAAAACCGCATTTTCCTCCATTTTCAGCCATCTTTTCCATATTTGCTCATTTTTCCCATCTAAGGCCGCCTCATTTGCATAGCGGCCGCGGCCCCCCCCCCAGGGCCGTGGCCTGACGGGCGACTCCTCCCCCAGCAGGCGGCGCATGCGCAGCTCCTGCTCGGCCTGGCTCTAGCCCGGCAGGCACTGAGACCTCCCGGCCACTAGGTGGCGCTAACACAGTGGGTTTAGAGGCGATCTGAGGGCTTTGGGGGGAAATGTAGGGGATGATGGGGTCCCAGGTAGAATATGGGGGATTGTGGGGTGAATTTGGTGGATTTTGGGGATCCCTGAGGGGTTTAGGGACACCTGAAGTGGATTTTGGGGTGAATTTGAGAGATTTTGGGGGTCCCTGAGGGGTTTAGGGGCACCTGAAGTGGATTTTGGGGTGAATTTGGGGGATTTTGGTGGTCCTTGAGGGGTTTAGACGGATCTGAGCAGGATTTTGGGGTGAATTTAATGGGGGTTTTGGGCTGACCGTATTTTTCCCTGATTAGCATAAAGGGCGTGGCCACACCCAGTGATCACGGGGCCTTGTTTGAATCAAAAGGGGCGTGGCCTAACACCAACATCCACACTCCAACCTCATTTGCGTCTAGTCGGTGAATATTCATCATTTTTTTGCATAAATACAGGCGTGATTCAATTAAATCTTATTCATTCCCTTGCAATAAACTTCATTTGCATGAAAAGCCGAGTCCATCAGCGTTAATTAATCGCATTTCCATCATTTGCATCAAGTGTTTCCCCAAGCCCTCCAAAAGACCCAAAATGACCCAAACTTCCCCAAGAAGTCCCCAAAATGACCCAGAACTGCCCCAATTTTCCCCAAATCCCCCCAAACTGCCCCCAGATCCCCCTTTTCCCCCCTAAA
>JAVTVJ010003573.1:0-16310 GCA_034509425.1 Eopsaltria australis
TCTCTTTCTCAGAGAAAACGGACACTTTTTGTGTCCCAGCTCTAAGGCACTGTGCTCCCGGACGCCACCTGAAAAGCCACACGGATAAAGATCCTTCCCAGACTTAAGCTGCCATCAACTAGAACTCTGGCTGCAAATTTAGGGCTAACTGCCTCCTAAAAACTGGCATCATGCATCTGGGGGTCTGAGTTTTCTTTCACATGGAAAAGCGCCATCGTTTCTTTTGGAGGCCCCATGTATGGGGGTTGACAGCCGCTTGCAGAAATACTGCACAGATTAAGATTCCTCGCAGACCCAAGCTGCCACCAAAAGAGACACTGACTGCCCTTGCAGGGCCAAAACCCTCCTCCAACGTGACATCAAGAAACTGGGGGGCAGAGTTCTCTTTCTCAGAGAAAAGGGACACTTTTTGTGTCCCGGCCCTAAGGCACTATGCTCCCGGTGATGCCGTTTGGTTTCTGCCTTTTTTCTTTTATATGTTCTCTGTACTCTCTGCCCATATTTTTGTGGCTCTGTAGCCTACTATATTAATAGCTAGTTTTTCCAGTACCTTTCCATAGCCTTTCCCTAAGCAGAAAGACAAAACAAATTCCAGAGCTCCAAGCCCCAGGGGGTTGCAAGGCCCTGTCCTATCTCAGTTCTTCCTGGGAACCAAGGCCGAGAACAACTCTGAGGTACATTTTCATAAGCAGAGTGCAGCCAGTGCTGAGAGGGGGGCTCCAGGGAAGGGGCTGGACCTGAGGGGGAATTGAATCGCCACTTCGTTCTCCTTATTGGTGCTCTTAATCAGTATGCTAATTTCCTAAAAGCTATAAATATGTACTCACCCCTGGAGGGGCTGGGCTTTTATGGACACCTTTCCATAACTGCTCCTGAAGACCTTCAAAATAAAGATCCCCTTTTATATTACCTCCTTGCTAAAATGATCTCGAGTTTCTTTTCCAGGCTGGGGGAAAAGGCAACAGTTATTTGGCACACCCAGAAGGGACACGAGAACCTGGTACCCTTCCTCTGGACCGAAAACATCCTGCAAGGAATTCCTTTCTGACAGCAATCTAAAGAATTCCCTGCCACGGGCCGGAGGTCGAGACACCATGGTTCCAAGATCCCACAGGAGGTAGTATAAAGGTGGTTCTTTTCGTTGTGTAGTGTGTAGTTTGTATGTGTGTGTATTGTTTATGTATTGTGTATCTGTTTAAAGTCAGTAATTGTTAGCGATCCCAGGACAACCTGGCGTGGTGGTGAGAAAATTTGCTTTAGAAATCATTTCTCCAAGTTTTTCCTGTTGCCGATTTTCCAACCTGCCCCAGAGATCGGCTGGTGGGGAGGAGGCGGGTGTGTGATCTCGGCTGAGATTGTTCACTGGTAGAGAAAAGCAAATCACAGTGCGAAAGTTTATTTCATGTTTAGCACATGCGAGTTTTGAATTGAAAGCTGGCCTGGAGACATCTGGGCATGGAGCGGCCGGGGGAGGCCTGGTCTGCTTCTTGGTAGGAGGTGGGGGATGGGCCCCGCTTCCTACAGGTTTGTGGAGCGGCTGGGTGTCCAGCCTGCTCCTTGGTGGGAGGCTGGGGAGAGATTCCCACTTCCTACAGGTTTGTGGAGCGGCTGGGTGTCCAGCCTGCTCCTTGGTGGGAGGCTGGGGAGAGATTCCCACTTCCTGCAGGTTTGTGGAGCGGCTGGGTGTCCAGCCTGCTCCTTGGTGGGAGGCTGGGGAGAGATTCCCACTTCCTACAGGTTTGTGGAGCGGCTGGGTGCCCAGCTTGCTCCTTGGTGGGAAGCTGGGGAGAGATTCCCACTTCCTACAGGTTTGTGGAGCGGCTGGGTGCCCAGCCTGCTCCTTGGTGGGAGGCCAGTGAGAAATCCTCGCTTCCTACAGGTCTGTGGAGAGGCTGGGTGTCCAGCCTGCTCCTTAGTGGGAGGCGAGGGAGAGATCCTCGCTTCCAGCAAGTTTTGTGGAACGGCCGAGAAAGCTCGGTTCGCACCATTGTAAGGGAAGGGGGAGAAGCCCCCACTTTCTATGTTCCATCTGGCAAAAGTTTTTCCAAGATTTTAAGGCAAGGGCGACTCCCGGACTTCAGGAATGACTCAGCATGAGCAGGCGGAGTCCCTCCCAGTGACAGAGCAGAGACTCCCAGCTTACATCTGAGGAGAGGAGCGGAGGTGATTCCTGCCATTGCCCTGGTCACGGCCGGGGGATGCGCGGGGGAGCGGTCCCAGGAAGCGACCCGGGACCGGGGCTGCCGCTGTGCTGCTTCGGCCCTGCTCTGGCGGAGGCGGGGCCGCCGCTGCGCGGCCACGGCCCGGCTCACTCGCTGCTCCTGGGCCCCGCCCGCACCGGCCCAGAGCGGGCCGGGAGTGTGAGATCTAAGAGCAGGAACAGCCCTATCGCACTTTCCACAGTAACGAGCTTGTTTTAAGGACACCCGAGAGCCGCTGTGAGCAGCAGCACGGGCCGAGCGCGGGCGAGCCGGGGGTGCCCCTGGGCAGGGGTGCCCGCATGCCGCGCCCGTCCCCGGCCGTGCGAGGGCAGCGAGCGCTCTTTGTCTGCTCTGGTAAGCACTCAAAAGGGAAACACCGAGCCCAAAGAACAAGCCGTTTTTAGGCTCCCTTAAACCATGCTATAAGTAAGCAGAGTCCTGTGTTAACAAATATCTTAGAATGGTTTACTGAGTTAAAATTGTAAAAGACCTTCTCCTGTATCCTTGTGAGTAAAAAAGACCAAGGACTCTTTACTATTATGTAAAATAATCCTGAAACTGGAGAACTAGGGCAGTCAGCAACTGAAAATTGCTGCATCAAACCAGCAGCCAAGAATTGATACATCCAACAGTTGCATGCAACCCACTGTAAGTTTGTTCTGTGAACATAGAAGACATGGACCCTATGCCATGCTACTGAAACTGGATAATGTTATTCTGAAAACTTGTTTACTATCAATCCTAGTATGTCTGTTCCCAACACTACTGATAATGTATTTAAGTCTGACTGTTTGCAGACCATGGAGAAGCCCTATTCAACAGAACAGACCTGAAAGATGCTGCCAGCCTGGGCTGTATGCGAGATGAGCAACTTCATGCGAGATGTGAAGCAAAGACAGGTTATGCAGGAACAGCCGAACCAGGCAACCATGAGAAAAGTGTCTTTACCATCAAAAATGTGCCATCACAAAAAGCTGAACTGATTATATCAATGGAAGATCTAGAACTGAGCAAAGTCATCTAGAAGGAAGGAAGACTAGCAACTATTCAAGCCTAAAGACTGAGTCTATGTTGAATGAAGGGACAGTAATCTTACGAGCTAAGTAAAAGGAGTCATTCCAAGTCCTGACTACCCTCACCAAATCCAAAGCTGCTGGCAGAGAGCCTTGAATTCACTGCTCCAGAGTTAAGAAGACGTCTGCTCCATAGACAGCCAGAAAACAGAGACTGATACAAATTGAGATGATATGATTTAAACTGTTCTTTTGTGCCTCTTATCTGTACAGTTGGTGACCGTGATTCAAATTTGGTCCTAAAATTTGCATGTAACTCTAGTCCAAAATGTATCCAAAAGCTCTTCATAAGGACAACTTGTCAAAGTTGAGAATCTGGCCTGGTAAGTTTTGCCCCAAGATAAAGATTGGGCCTGTGCCCATGGAGCTGTGATTCCAAATGTAATGTTTAATCATATTAAAGGCTGTTGACAAAACAAAATAGCTCTTAATTTCCTACTAGCCACAAAATCATTAACACTAGTTGTTGTTCTTATGCAAATCTGAATGAAAAATTTTTTTAGAAATTTGGTTGAAATTTGAAAGCAAACTCAAATTCTACACCAAGTAACTCTCAAAAGAGCTTACTGGACCTTGAATATCTTCAGTACACTCACTTCATGGTTACCAAACTGAACCTAGATAGAAGAAATGTTCATGGTAACTGTAGTTATAATTAGCATCTGTGTAACAACTAGTGGGATAGCCAGTTGTATAAACCAGAGGTATGGTTGAATGCAGAGTAGAGACTAGACAAGACAGAGTCTTGTTAGTCTCTAAAAAAGGGGGGAATGATGCCGTTTGGTTTCTGCCTTTTTTCTTTTATATGTTCTCTGTACTCTCTGCCCATATTTTTGTGGCTCTGTAGCCTACTATATTAATAGCTAGTTTTTCCAGTACCTTTCCATAGCCTTTCCCTAAGCAGAAAGACAAAACAAATTCCAGAGCTCCAAGCCCCAGGGGGTTGCAAGGCCCTGTCCTATCGCAGTTCTTCCTGGGAACCAAGGCCGAGAACAACTCTGAGGTACATTTTCATAAGCAGAGTGCAGCCAGTGCTGAGAGGGGGGCTCCAGGGAAGGGGCTGGACCTGAGGGGGAATTGAATCGCCACTTGTTCTCCTTATTGGTGCTCTTAATCAATTATGCTAATTTCCTAAAAGCTATAAATATGTACTCACCCCTGGAGGGGCTGGGCTTTTATGGACACCTTTCCATAACTGCTCCTGAAGACCTTCAAAATAAAAATCCCCTTTTATATTACCTCCTTGCTAAAATGATCTCGAGTTTCTTTTCCAGGCTGGGGAAAAAGGCAACACCGGACGCCACCTGAAATGCCGCATGGATCAAGATCCTTCCCAGACCCAAGCTGCCATCAGCTAGAACTCTGGCTGCAATTGTAGGGCTAAATGCCTCCTAAAAACTGGCATCATGCATCTGGGGGACTGAGTTTTCTTTCACATGGAAATGCGCCGTTGTTTGCATCGAAGGCCACATATCTGGGAGTTGACAGCCGCATGCTGAAATTCCGCATGGATTAAGATTCCTCGCAGACCCAAGGTGCCACCAACAAGGACCCTGGCTGCCCTTGCAGGGCCAAAACCCTCCTCCAAACTGACATCAAGAAACTGGGGGGCAGAGTTCTCTTTCTCAGAGAAAAGGGACACTTTTTGTGTCCCGGCCCTAAGGCACTGTGCTCCCGGTGATGCAGTTTGGTTTCTGCCTTTTTTCTTTTATATGTTCTCTGTACTCTCTGCCCATATTTTTGTGGCTCTGTAGCCTACTATATTAATAGCTAGTTTTTCCAGTACCCTTCCATAGCCTTTCCCTAAGCAGAAAGACAAAACAAATTCCAGAGCTCCAAGCCCCAGGGGGTTGCAAGGCCCTGTCCTATCTCAGTTCTTCCTGGGAACCAAGGCCGAGAACAACTCTGAGGTACATTTTCATAAGCAGAGTGCAGCCAGTGCTGAGAGGGGGGCTCCAGGGAAGGGGCTGGACCTGAGGGGGAATTGAATCGCCACTTGTTCTCCTTATTGGTGCTCTTAATCAATTATGCTAATTTCCTAAAAGCTATAAATATGTACTCACCCCTGGAGGGGCTGGGCTTTTATGGACACCTTTCCATAACTGCTCCTGAAGACCTTCAAAATAAAGATCCCCTTTTATATTACCTCCTTGCTAAAATGATCTCGAGTTTCTTTTCCAGGCTGGGGGAAAAGGCAACACCGGACGCCACCTGAAATGCCGCATGGATCAAGATCCTTCCCAGACCCAAGCTGCCATCAGCTAGGACTCTGGCTGCAATTGTAGGGCTAAATGCCTCCTAAAAACTGGCATCATGCATCTGGGGGACTGAGTTTTCTTTCACATGGAAAAGCGCCATTGTTTGCATCGAAGGCCACATATCTGGGAGTTGACAGCCGCATGCTGAAATTCCGCATGGATTAAGATTCCTCGCAGACCCAAGCTGCCACCAACAAGGACCCTGGCTGCCCTTGCAGGGCCAAAACCCTCCTCCAAACTGACATCAAGAAAGTGGGGGGCAGAGTTCTCTTTCAGAGAGAAAAGGGACACTTTTTGTGTCCCGGCACTAAGGCACTGTTCTCCCTGCTGCCTGCTGAAATTCCGCATGGATCAAGATTCCTCGCAGGACCCAAGCTAGCCACCGACAGGGACCCTGGCTGCCCTTGCAGGGCCAAAACCCTCCTCCACACTGACATCACGAAACTGGGGGGCAGAGTTCTCTTTCTCAGAGAAAAGGGACACTTTTTGTGTCCTGGCCCTAAGGCACTGTGCTCCCGGACACCACCTGAAATTCCGTATGAATCAAGATTATTCAGTGACGCAAGATACCATCAACCAGGACTCAGGTTGCATTTGTAGGGCTAAAACCCTCCACCAAACCGATATCATGAATCTGGGGGCCTAAGTTTTCTTTCACGTGGAAAAGTGCCATCATTTGTATCGTAGGACCCCTGTCTGGAGTCGACTGCCGCCTCTTCAAATTCCGCATGGACCAAGATCCCTCACAGACGCAAGCTGCCACCGACAAGGACCCTGGCTGCCCTTGCAGGGCCAAAACCCTCCTCCAAACTGACATCAAGAAACTGGGGGGCAGAGCTCTCTTTATCAGAGAAAAGGGACACTTTTTGTGTCCCGGCCCTAAGGCACTCTGCTCCCTGCTGCCTCCTGAAATTCGTAAGGATCAAGATTCCTCGCAGACCGAAGGTGCCACAATAAAGAGCCCTGGCTGCCCTTGCAGGGCCAAAACCCTCCTCCAAACTGACATCAAGAAACTGGGGGGCAGAGTTCTCTTTCTCAGAGGAAAGGGACACTTTTTGTTTCTTGGCCCGAAGGCACTGTGCTCCCTGCTGCCTCCTGAAATTCCGTATGGATCAAGATTCCTCGCAGACCCAAGCTGCAACCAAAAAGGACACTGACTGCCCTTGCAGGGCCAAAACCCTCATCCAAACTGACATCAAGAAACTGGGGGGCAGAGCTCTCTTTCTCAGAGAAAACGGACACTTTTTGTGTCCCAGCCCTAAGGCACTCTGCTCCCGGACGCCACCTGAAATTCCGTATGGATCAAGATTATCCGCAGACGCAAGCTGACATCAACCAGGACTCTGGTTGCATTTGTAGGGCTAAAACCCTCCACCAAACCGACATCATGAATCTGGGGGCCTAAGTTTTCTTTCACGTGGAAAAGTGCCATCATATGTATCGTAGGCCCCCTGTCTGGGAGTCGACTGCCGCCTCTTCAAATCCCGCATGGAGCAAGATCCCTCACAGACCCAAGCTGCCACCGACAAGGACCCTGGCTGCCCTTGCAGGGCCAAACCCTCCTCCAAACTGACATCAAGAAACTGGGGGGCAGAGCTCTCTTTCTCAGAGAAAAGGGACACTTTTTGTGTCCCGGCCCTAAGGCACTCTGCTCCCGGACACCACCTGAAATGCCGCATGGATCAAGATCCTTCCCAGACCCCAGCTGCCATCAGCTAAAACTCTGGCTGCAATTGTAGGGCTAAATGCCTCCTAAAAACTGGCATCATGCATCTGGGGGACTGAGTTTTCTTTCACATGGAAAAGCGCCATTGTTTGCATCGAAGGCCACATATCCGGGAGTAGACAGCCGCATGCTGAAATTCCGGATGGATTAAGATTCCTCGCAGACCCAAGCTGCCACCGACAAGGACCCTGGCTGCCCTTGCAGGGCCAAAACCCTCCTCCAAACTGACATCAAGAAAGTGGGGGGCAGAGTTCTCTTTTGCAGAGAAAAGGGACACTTTTTGTGTCCCGGCCCGAAGGCACTGTGCTCCTCGTGAGCCGTTTGTTCTGCCCTTTTTTCTTTATATGTTCTTCTGTACTCTCTGCACATATTTTTGTGGCTCTGTAGCCTACTATATTAATAGCTAGTTTTTCCAGTACCTTCCATAGCCTTTCCCTAAGCAGAAAGACAAAACAAATTCCAGAGCTCCAAGCCCCAGGGGGTTGCAAGGCCCTGTCCTATCGCAGTTCTTCCTGGGAACCAAGGCCGAGAACAACTCTGAGGTACATTTTCATAAGCAGAGTGCAGCCAGTGCTGAGAGGGGGGCTCCAGGGAAGGGGCTGGATCTGAGGGGGAATTGAATCGCCACTTGTTCTCCTTATTGGTGCTCTTAATCAATTATGCTAATTTCCTAAAAGCTATAAATATGTACTCACCCCTGGAGGGGCTGGGCTTTTATGGACACCTTTCCATAACTGCTCCTGAAGACCTTCAAAATAACGATCCCCTTTTATATTACCTCCTTGCTAAAATGATCTCGAGTTTCTTTTCCAGGCTGGGGGAAAAGGCACCAGTTATTTGGCACACCCAGAAGGGACACGAGAACCTGGTACCCTTCCTCTGGACCGAAAACATCCTGCAAGGAATTCCTTTCTGACAGCAATCTAAAGAATTCCCTGCCACGGGCCTGAGGTAGAGACACCATGGTTCCAAGATCCCACAGGAGGTAGTATAAAGGTGGTTCTTTTTGTTGTGTAGTGTGTAGTTTGTATGTGTGTGTATTGTTTATGTATTGTGTATCTGTTTAAAGTCAGTAATTGTTAGCGATCCCAGGACAACCTGGCGTGGTGGTGAGAAAATTTGCTTTTGAAATCATTTCTCCAAGTTTTTCCTGTTGCCGATTTTCCAACCTGCCCCAGAGATCGGCTGGTGGTGAGGAGGCGGGTGTGTGATCTCGGCTGAGATTGTTCACTGGTAGAGAAAAGCAAATCACAGTGCGAAAGTTTATTTCATGTTTAGCACATGCGAGTTTTGATTTGAAAGCTGGCCTGGAGACAGCTGGGCATGGAGCGGCCGGGGGAGGCCTGGTCTGCTTCTTGGTAGGAGGTGGGGGATGGGCCCCGCTTCCTACGGTTTTGTGGAGGCGGCTGGGGTGGTCCAGCCTGCTCCTTGGTGGGAGGCTGGGAGAGATTGCCACTTCCATAAGGTTTGTGGAGCGGCTGGGTGCCGCAGCTGCTCCTTGGTGGGAAGCTGGGGAGAGAATTCCCACTTCCTACAGGTTTGTGGAGAGGCTGGGTGTCCAGCCTGCTCCTTAGTGGGAGGCGAGGGAGAGATCCTCGCTTCCAGCAAGTTTTGTGGAACGGCCGAGAAAGCTCGGTTCGCACAATTGTAAGGGAAGGGTGAGAAGCCCCCACTTTCTATGTTCCATCTGTAAAAAGTTTTTCCAAGATTTTAAGGCAAGGGTGACTCCCGGACTTCCGGGACGGCTCCGCGAGCAGGGCGGTCACTCCCCCGTGACAGAAGCGGGGCACCAGCCGCTCTGAGAGGGGCGGAGGTGATTCCTGCCATTGCCCTGGTCACGGCCGGGGGATGCGCGGGGGAGCGGTCCCAGGAAGCGAACCGGGACGGGGCTGCCGCTGCGCTGCTTCGGCCCTGCTCTGGCGGAGGCGGGGCCGCCGCTGCGCGGCCACGGCCCGGCTCACTCGCTGCTTCTGGGCCCCGCCCGCACCGGCCCAGAGCGGGCCGGGAGTGTGAGATCTAAGAGCAGGAACGGCCCTATCGCACTTTCCCCAGTAACGAGCTTGTTTTAAGGACACCCGAGAGCCGCTGTGAGCAGCAGCACGGGCCGAGCGCGGGCGAGCCGGGGGTGCCGCTGGGCGGGGGTGCCCGCATGCCGCGCCCGTCCCCGGCCGTGCGAGGGCAGCGAGCGCTCTTTGTCTGCTCTGGTAAGCACTCAAAAGGGAAACACCGAGCCCAAAGAACAAGAAGCCGTTTTTAGGCTCCCTTAAACCATGCTATAAGTAAGCAGAGTCCTGTGATAACAAATATCTTAGAATGGTTTACTGAGTTAACTTTGTAAAAGACCTTCTCCTGTATCCTTGTGAGTAAAAAAGACCAAGGACTCTTTACTATTATGTAAAATAATCCTGAAACTGGAGAACTAGGGCAGTCAGCAACTGAAATTGCTGCATCCAACCAGCAGCCAAGAATTGATACATCCAACAGTTGCATGCAACCCACTGTAAGTTTGTTCTGTGAACATAGAAGACATGGACCCTATGCCATGCTACTGAAACTGGATAATGTTATTCTGAAAACGTTTGCTGTCAATCCTAGTATGTCTGTTTCCAGCACTAACTGATAATGTATTTAAGTCTGACTGTTTGCAGACCATGGAAGAAGCCTATTCCAGCAGAGCAGACCTGAAAGATGTGCCAGCCCGGGAGCTGTATGCAGATGAGAGCAGCTTCATGCGAGATGGCAAACAAAAGACAGGTTATGCAGTAACAACCACTAACCAGGTAACCATGAGAAAATGTTACCATCAAATGTTAAACCATCAAACAAAAAGCTGAACTGATTATATCAATGAAAGATCTAAGAACTGAGAAAGTCATCTAGAAGGAGGAAAGACTAGCAACTTTCAAGCCTAGAGACTGAGTCTATGTTGAATGAAGGGACCAGTAATCTTACGAGCTAGTAAAAGAGTCATTCCAAGTCTGACTACCCTCACCAATCCAAAGCTGCTGGCAGAGAGCCTTTGAATTTTCACTGCTCCAGAGTTAAGAGAATGACGTGCTGCTCCATAGACAGCCAGAAAACAGAGACTGATACAAATTGAGAATGAATATGAATTTAAACTGTTCTTTTGTACCTCTTATCTGTACAGTTGGTAACCGTGATTCAATTTTGGTCCTAAAATTTGCTTGTAACTCTAGTCCAAAATGTATCCAAAAGCTCTTCATAAGGACAACTTGTCAAAGTTGAGAATCTGGCCTGGTAAGTTTTGCCCCAAGATAAAGATTGGGCCTGTGCCATGGAGCTGTGATTCCAAATGTAATGTTTAATCATATTAAAGGCTGTTGACAAAACAAAATAGCTCTTAATTTCCTACTAGCCACAAAATCATTAACACTAGTTGTTGTTCTTATGCAAATCTGAATGAAAAATTTTTTTAGAAATTTGGTTGAAATTTGAAAGCAAACTCAAATTCTACACCCAGTAACTCTCAAAAGAGCTTACTGGACCTTGAATATCTTCAGTACACTCACTTCATGGTTACCAAACTGAACCTAGATAAAAGAAATGTTTATAGTAACTGTAGTTATAATTAGCATCTGTGTAACAACTAGTGGGATAGCCAGTTGTATAAACCAGAGGTATGGTTGAATGCAGAGTAGAGACTAGACAAGACAGAGTCTTGTTAGTCTCTTAAAAAGGGGGGAATGATGCCGTTTGGTTTCTGCCTTTTTTCTTTTATATGTTCTCTGTACTCTCTGCACATATTTTTGTGGCTCTGTAGCCTACTATATTAATAGCTAGTTTTTCCAGTACCTTTCCATAGCCTTTCCCTAAGCAGAAAGACAAAACAAATTCCAGAGCTCCAAGCCCAGGGGGTTGCAAGGCCCTGTCCTATCTCAGTTCTTCCTGGGAACCAAGGCCGAGAACAACTCTGAGGTACATTTTCATAAGCAGAGTGCAGCCAGTGCTGAGAGGGGGGCTCCAGGGAAGGGGCTGGACCTGAGGGGGAATTGAATCGCCACTTGTTCTCCTTATTGGTGCTCTTAATTATGCTAATTTCTAAAAGCTATAAATATGTACTCACCCCTGGAGGGGCTGGGCTTTTATGGACACCTTTCCATAACTGCTCCTGAAGACCTTCAAAATAAAGATCCCCTTTTATATTACCTCCTTGCTAAAATGATCTCGAGTTTCTTTTCCCGGCTGGGGGAAAAGGAACACGGACGCCACCTGAAATGCGCATGGATAAGATCCTTCCCAGACCCAAGCTGCCATCAACTAGAACTCTGCTCAATTGTGGGCTAAATGCTCCTAAAAACTGGCATCAGTGCCATCTGGGGACTGAGTTTTCTTTCACATGGAAAAGCGCCATTGTTTGAATCGAAGGCCACATATCTGGGAGTTGAAAGCCGCATGCTGAAATCCCGCATGGATTAAGATTCCTCGCAGACCCAAGCTGCCACCAACAAGGACCCTGGCTGCCCTTGCAGGGCCAAAACCCTCCTCCAAACTGACATCAAGAAACTGGGGGGCAGGTTTCTCTTTCTCAGAGAAAAGGGACACTTTTTGTGTCCCAGCCCTAAGGCACTGTGCTCCCTGCTGCCTGCTGAAATTCCGCATGCATGAAGATTCCTAGCACACCCAAGCTGCCACTGACAAGGATCCGGGCTGCCCTTGCAGGGCCAAAACCCTCCTCCAAACTGACATCAAGAAACTGGGGGGCAGAGTTATCTTTCTAGAGGAGGGGACATTTTTGTGCCGGCCCTAAGGCACTTCTGCTCTGCTGCGTCTCAAATTCCGATGGTCACAAATTCTCGCGACCAGCTGCCACCGGACAGGGCTGGCTGCCCTTGCAGGGCCAAAACCCTCTCCAAACTGACATAAACTGGGGGCAGAGTTTCTTTCTCATGAGAAAAGGGACACTTTTTGTTGTCCCGGCCCTAAGGCACTCTGCTCCGGACGCCACCTGAATTCATATGGATCAGATTATTCGCTGACGTCAAGATGCATCACCAGGACTGGTTGCATTTGTAGGGCAAAAGCCCTCCACAACCGACATCATGAATCTGGGGGCCTAAGTTTCTTTTCACGTGGAAAAGTGCCATCATATGAATCGTAGGCCCCCTGTCTGGGAGTCGACTGCCGCCTCTTCAAATTCCGCATGGAGCAAGATCCCTCGCAGTCCCAAGCTGCCACTGACAAGGACCCTGGCTGCCCTTGCAGGGCCAAAACCCTCCTCCAAACTGACATCAAGAAACTGGGGGGCAGAGTTCTCTTTCTCTGAAAAAGCGGACACTTTTTGTGTCCGGACTCGAAGGCACTGTGCTCCCGTATGACTTTTGAAAATCTGCATGGATTAAGATTCCTCGCAGACCCAAGCTGCCATCAACTAGAACTCTGGCTGCAGTTGTAGGGCTAAATGCCATAAATGCATCAATGCATCTGGGGGGACTGAGTTTTTTTACATGGAATAAGCCATTGTTTGCATCGACGGCCACATACTGGGAGTTGAAGCGATGCTGAATTCCGCATGGGATTAAGATTCTAGCAGACCCAAGCTGCACAAAAGCTGACTGCCTTTGGCAGGGCCAAAACCCCAAATGACATCAAGAAACTGGGGGCAAGAGTTCTCTTTCTCAGAGAAAAGGGAACTTTTTGTTCTCGCCTAAGGCATGTGCTCCTCTGCTCCTGAAATCTGTATGGATCAAGATTCCTCGGCAGCCAGCTGCCACGACAGTGGACGCCTGCTGCCCTTGCAGGGCCAAACCCTCCTCCAAACTGACATCAAGAAACTGGGGGGCAGAGTTCTCTTTCTCAGAGAAACGGGACACTTTTTGTGTCCCGGCCCTAAGGCACTGTGCTCCCGGACGCCACCTGAAATTCCCTATGAATCAAGATTATTCAGTGACGCAAGATACCATCAACCAGGACTCTGGTTGCATTTGTAGGGCTAAAACCCTCCACCCAACCGATATCATGAATCTGGGGGCCTAAGTTTTCTTTCACGTGGAAAAGTGCCATCATTTGTATCGTAGGCCCCCTGTCTGGGAGCCGACTGCCGCCTCTTCAAATTCCGCATGGAGCAAGATCCCTCACAGGCCCAAGCTGCCACCGACTAGGACCCTGGCTGCCCTTGCCAGGCCAAAACCCTCCTCCAAATGACATCAAGAAATGGGGGGCAGAGCTCTATTCCTCAGAGAAAGGGACAACTTTTGTGTCCCGGGCCCTAAGGCACTCTGCTCCTGCCTCTTGAAATTCCGCATGGAGCAAGATCCATCACAGACCCACGCTGCCACCGCGAAGCACCCTGGCTGCCTTTGCAGGGCCAAAACCCTCCTCCAAACTGACATCAAGAAAGTGGGGGGCAGAGTTCTCTTTCCCAGAGAAAAGGGACACTTTTTGTGTCCCGGCCCTAAGGCACTGTACTCCCGGACGCCACCTGAAATTCCGAATGGATCAAGATTACTCGCTGACGCAAGATGCCATCAACCAGGACTCTGGTTGCATTTGTAGGCTAAAACCCTCCACCAAACCGACATCATGAATCTGGGGGCCTAAGTTTCCTTTCACGTGGAAAAGTGCCATCATTTTTGTATCGTAGGACCCCTGTCCTGGGAAGTCGACTGCGCCTCAATTCCGCATGGAGCAAGATCCGTCACAGACCCAAGCTGCCACCGACAAGGACCCTGGCTGCCCTTGCAGGGCCATAAACCTCCTCCAAACTGACATCAAGAAAGTGGGGGGCAGAGTTCTCTTTCTCAGAGAAAAGGGACACTTTTTGTGTCCCGGCCCTAAGGCACTCTGCTCCCTGCTCCCTCCTGAAATTCCGCACAGATTAAGATTCCTCGCAGACCAAGCTGCCACCAAAAAGGACACTGACTGCCCTTGCAGGGCCAAAACCCTCCTCCAAACTGACATCAAGAAACTGGGGGGCAGAGTTCTCTTTCTCAGAGAAAAGGGACACTTTTTGTGTCCCGGCCCTAAGGCACTCTGCTCCCTGCTGCGTCTGCAAATTCCGTATGGATCAAGATTCCTCGCAGACCCAAGCTGCCACCGACAGGGACCCTGGCTGCCCTTGCAGGGCCAAAACCCTCCTCCAAACTGACATCAAGAAACTGGGGGGCAGAGTTCTCTTTCTCAGAGAAAAGGGACACTTTTTGTGTCATGGCCATAATGCACTGTGCTCCCTGCTGCCTCCTGAAAATTCGTATGGATCAAGATTTCTCGCAGACCCAAGCTCCATAAATATGAACTCTGGTGCAATTGAGGGCTAAATGCCCCTAAAAACTGGCATCATGCATTTGGGGGACTGAGTTTTTCTTTCACATGGAAAATGCGCCATTGTTTGCATCGAAGGCCACTATCTGAGTTGACAGCCGCATGCTGAAAATTCGCATGGATTAAGATTCCTCGCAGACCCAAGCTGCCACCAACCAAAGGACCCTGGCTGCCTGCAGGGCAAAACTCTCCAAACTGACATCAAGAAACTGGGGGGCAGAGTTCTCTTTCTCAGAGAAAAGGGACACTTTTTGTGTCCCGGCCCTAAGGCACTGTGCTCCCGGTGATGCCGTTTGGTTTCTGCTTTTTTTCTTTTATATGTTCTCTGTACTCTCTGCCCATATTTTTGTGGCTCTGTAGCCTACTATATTAATAGCTAGTTTTTCCAGTACCTTTCCATAGCCTTTCCCTAAGCAGAAAGACAAAACAAATTCCAGAGCTCCAAGCCCCAGGGGGTTGCAAGGCCCTGTCCTATCTCAGTTCTTCCTGGGAACCAAGGCCGAGAACAACTCTGAGGTACATTTTCATAAGCAGAGTGCAGCCAGTGCTGAGAGGGGGCTCCAGGGAAGGGGCTGGACCTGAGGGGGAATTGAATCGCCACTTGTTCTCCTTATTGGTGCTCTTAATCAATTATGCTAATTTCCTAAAAGCTATAAATATGTACTCACCCCTGGAGGGGCTGGGCTTTTATGGACACCTTTCCATAACTGCTCCTGAAGACCTTCAAAATAAAGATCCCTTTTATATTACCTCCTTGCTAAAATGATCTCGAGTTTCTTTTCCAGGCTGGGGGAAAAGGCAACAGTTATTTGGCACACCCAGAAGGGACACGAGAACCTGGTACCCTTCCTCTGGACCGAAAACATCCTGCAAGGAATTCCTTTCTGACAGCAATCTAAAGAATTCCCTGCCACGGGCCTGAGGTCGAGACACCATGGTTCCAAGATCCCACAGGAGGTAGTATAAAGGTGGTTCTTTTCGTTGTGTAGTGTGTAGTTTGTATGTGTGTGTATTGTTTATGTATTGTGTATCTGTTTAAAGTCAGTAATTGTTAGCGATCCCAGGACAACCTGGCGTGGTGGTGAGAAAATTTGCTTTTGAAATCATTTCTCCAAGTTTTTCCTGTTGCCGATTTTCCAACCTGCCCCAGAGATCGGCTGGTGGGGAGGAGGCGGTGTGTGATCTCGGCTGAGATTGTTCACTGGTAGAGAAAAGCAAATCACAGTGCGAAAGTTTATTGCATGTTTAGCACATGCGAGTTTGGAATTGAAAGCTGGCCTGGAGACATCTGGGCATGGAGCGGCCGGGGGAGGCCTGGTCTGCTTCTTGGTAGGAGGTGGGGGATGGGCCCCGCTTCCTACAGGTTTGTGGAGCGGCTGGGTGTCCAGCCTGCTCCTTGGTGGGAGGCTGGGGAGAGATTCCCACTTCTTACAGGTTTGTGGAGCGGCTGGGTGCCCAGCCTGCTCCTTGGTGGGAAGCTGGGGAGAGATTCCCACTTCCTACAGGTTTGTGGAGCGGCTGGGTGCCAGCCTGCTCCTTGGTGGGAGGCGAGTGAGAAATCCTCGCTTCCTACAGGTCTGTGGAGAGGCTGGGTGTCCAGCCTGCTCCTTAGTGGGAGGCGAGGGAGAGATCCTCGCTTCCAGCAAGTTTTGTGGAGCGGCCGAGAAAGCTCGGTTCGCACCATTGTAAGGGAAGGGGGAGAAGCCCCACTTTCTATGTTCCATCTGTAAAAAGTTTTTCCAAGATTTTAAGGCAAGGGCGACTCCCGGACTTC
>JAVTVJ010003575.1:0-12153 GCA_034509425.1 Eopsaltria australis
GGGGCATTTTTATCACAAATCCATCCTCATTGATGCCCAACTTTGACTTTTCTACCCAATTGGAGCGTTTTTATCCCAAAATTCATCCCCATTGACCCAAGTCGTGGGTTTTGATCCAACGGGGGCGTTTTTATCCCAAAATTTGTCCCATTGATGTTGAACCTTGACTTTTCCACCCAACATTGGCTTTTCCACCCAACTGGGCCTTTTTACCCCAAATCCATCCCCATTGAGGTCCAACATTGACTTTTCCATACAATTAGGGAGTTTTTACCCCAAAATTCTTCCCATTGACCAAAATCTTGGGGTTTGGTCCAAAGGGAGCGTTTTTATCCCGAAATTTGTCCCATTGATGTTGAATCTTGACTTTTCCACCCAACTGGGTGTTTTTAATCCAAAAATCCATCCCCCTTGAGGCCCAGCGTTGGCTTTTCCACCCAACTGGGCATTTTTATTCCAAATCCATCCTCGTTGATGTCCGACGTTGACTTTTCTACCCAATTGGGGCGTTTTTATCCTAAAAATTGTCCCCATTGAAGTCCAATATTGGCTTTTCCACCCAACGTTGACTTTTCCGTCCAATTGGAGCGTTTTTATCCCAAAACTCATCCCTGTTGAGATCCAACCTTGACTTTTCATCCAGCGTTGACTTTTTCACCCAGCTGGAGCGTTTTTATTCCAAAATTCATCCCCATTGACCAAAATCTTGGGGTTTGGTCCAACGGGGGCGTTTTTATCTCAAAATTTGTCCCATTGATGTTGAACATGGACCTTTCCACCCAACACTGACTTTTCCGCCCAATTGGGGCATTTTTATCACAAATCCATCCTCATTGATGCCCAACTTTGACTTTTCTACCCAATTGGAGCGTTTTTATCCCAAAATTCATCCCCATTGACCAAGGTCGTGGGTTTTGATCCAACGGGGGCGTTTTTATCCCAAAATTTGTCCCATTGATGTTGAACCTTGACTTTTCCACCCAACATTGGCTTTTCCACCCAACTGGGCCTTTTTACCCCAAATTCATCCCCATTGAGGTCCAACATTGACTTTTCCATACAATTAGGGAGTTTTTACCCCAAAATTCTTCCCCATTGACCAAAATCTTGGGGTTTGGTCCAAAGGAATCGTTTTTATCCCGAAATTTGTCCCATTGATGTTGAATCTTGACTTTTCCACCCAACTGGGTGTTTTTATCCAAAAATCCATCCCCCTTGAGGCCCAGCGTTGGCTTTCCACCCAACTGGGCATTTTTATTCCAAATCCATCCTCGTTGATGTCCGACGTTGACTTTTCTACCCAATTGGGGCGTTTTTATCCTAAAATTTGTCCCCATTGAAGTCCAATATTGGCTTTTCCACCCAACGTTGACTTTTCCGTCCAATTGGAGCGTTTTTTTCCCAAAACTCATCCCTGTTGAGATCCAACCTTGATTTTTCTATCCAGCCTTGACTTTTTCACCCAAATGGAGCGTTTTTATCCCAAAATTCATCCCCATTGACCAAAATCTTGGGGTTTGGTCCAACGGGGGCGTTTTTATCCCAAAATTTGTCCCCGTTGAGGTCCAATATTGACTTTTTCGCCCAATGTTGACTTTTCCGTCCAATTGGGGCGTTTTTATCCCAAAACTCATCCCTGTTGAGATCCAACCTTGACTTTTCCATCCAGCGTTGACTTTTTCACCCAACTGCAGCGTTTTTATCCCAAAATTCATCCCCATTGACCTAAGTCTTGGGGTTTGGTCCAACGGGGGCATTTTTATCCCGAAATTTTTCCCATTGACATTGAACATTGACTTTTTCACCCAACATTGGCTTTCCCACCCAACTCGGCCTTTTTACCCAAAATTCATCCTTGTTGATTTCCAACCTTGACTTTTCGACCCAACTGGAGCATTTTTACCCCAAAATTCTTCCCCATTGACCAAAGTCTTGGGGTTTGGTCCAACAGGGGCATTTTTATCCCAAAATTTTTCTCCCTTCAATTCCAATATTGAGTTTTCCACCCAATGTTGACTATTCCCTCCAATTGGAGCATTTTTATCCCAAAATTCATCCCCATTGACCAAAATGTTGGGGTTTGGTCCAACGGGGGCGTTTTTATCCCGAAATTTGTCCCCATTGAGGTCTAATATTGGCTTTTCCACCCAATGTTGAATTTTCCGTCCAATTGGAGCGCTTTTATCCCAAAACTCATCCCTGTTGAGTTCCAACCTTGACTTTTTCATCCAACGTTGACTTTTTCCTCCAATTGGGGCGTTTTCATCCCAAAATTCACCCCCATTGACCAAAATCTTGGGTTTTGGTAGGATGGGGCGTTTTTATCCTAAAATTTGTCCCCATTGAGGTCCAATATTGAGTTTTCCACCCAACGTTGACTTTTCCATCCAATTGGAGCGTTTTTATCCCAAAATTCATCCCCATTGACCAAACTCTTCCGGTTTGGTCCAACGGGGGCGTTTTTATCTCAAAATTTGCCCATTGATGTTTGAACATGACCTTTCCAGCCAACACTGACTTTTGTCCGTCCATGGGAATTTTTATCACAAATCATCCTGCATTGATGCCCAACTTTAACTTTTCTACCAACTGAAGCGTTTATCCAAAAATTCATCCCCCATTGACAAAGTCTTTGGGTTTGGTCAACGGGGGCGTTTTTATCCCAGAAATTTTCCGCATTGACAATTGAACATTGACTTTTTTCACCCAAATTGGCTTCCCACCAACTGGGCTTTTACCTCAAAAGTCATCTTGTTGAGTTCAACCTTGAACTTTTCTACCAATTGGAGCATTTTTACCCGAAATTCTTCCCCATTTGACAAAGTTTGGGGTTTTTGGTCAAGGGGGGTTTTATTAAAATTTTCCCCTTCGAAGTCAATATTGAGTTTTCCACCCAATGTTGACTTTCCCATACAATTAGGCAGTTTTTACCACAAAATTCTTCCCCATTGACCAAAATCTTGGGGTTTGGTCCAAAGCGAGCGTTTTTATCCCAAAATTTGTCCCATTGAGGTCCAATATTGGCTTTTCCAACCAATGTTGAATCTTCCGTCCAATTGGAGCGCTTTTATCCCAAAACTCATCCCTGTTGAGTTCCAACCTTGACTTTTCCATCCAACGTTGACTTTTTCACCCAATTGGGGCGTTTTCATCCCAAAATTCACCCCCATTGACCAAAATCTTGGTTTTTGGTAGGATGGGGGCGTTTTTATCCTAAAATTTGTCCCCATTGAGGTCCAATATTGAGTTTTCCACCCAACGTTGTCTTTTCCATCCAATTGGAGCGTTTTTATCCCAAAAATCATCCCCATTGACCAAACTCTTCCGGTTTGGTCCAACGGGGGCGTTTTTATCCCAAAATTTGTCCCCGTTGAGGTCCAATATTGACTTTTTCACCCCACGTTGACTTTTCCATCCAATTGGATCGTTTTTATCCCAAAACTCATCCCTGTTGAGATCCAACCTTGATTTTTCCATCCAGCGTTGACTTTTTCACCCAAATGGAGCGTTTTTCCAACCAAAATTCTATCCCCATTAGAACAAAGTCCATGGGTTTTGGTCAACGGGGGCAGTTTTATCCCAAATTTTTTCGCCCCTTGAAGTCCAATAATGAGTTTTCACCAATTGTCTTTCCACGCAAATTGGAGCATTTTTTAAATCCGAAAATCATCCATTGACAAAATCTTGGGTTTGTCCAACGGGGGCGTTTTTAATCTCAAAAATTTCTCCCATTGATGTTGAACATTGACCTTTCCACCCAACACTGACTTTTCCACCCAATTGGGGCATTTTTATCACAAATCCATCCTCATAAACTTAACGGTGACTTTTCTACCCAATTGGAGCGTTTTTATCCCAAAATTCATCCCTATTGACCAAAGTCGTGGGTTTTGATCCAACGGGGGCGTTTTTATCCCAAAATTTGTCCCATTGATGTTGAACCTTGACTTTTCCACCCAACATTGGCTTTTCCACCCAACTGGGCCTTTTTACCCCAAATTCATCCCATTGAGGTCCAACATTGACTTTTCCATACAATTAGGGAGTTTTTACCCCAAAATTCTTCCCCATTGACCAAAATCTTGGGGTTTGTCGCAGGGAGCATTTTTATCCGCGAAATTTTGTCCATTGATGTTGCATCTTGACTTACCACCAACTGGGTTTTTTATGCCAAAAATCTATCCCCTTCGAGGCCCAGCTTGTCTTTTCCACCAACTGGGCTTTTATTCAATGCTCCTCGTTGATGTCCGACGTTTGACTTTTTCTACCCAATATAAGCGTTTTTATCCTAAAATTTGTCCCCATTGAGGTCCAATATTGGCTTTTCCACCCAATGTTGAATTTTCCATCCAATTGGAGCGTTTTTATCCCAAAACTCATCCCTGTTGAGTTCCAACCTTGACTTTTCCATCCAACGTTGACTTTTTCATCCAATTGGGGCGTTTTCATCCCAAAATTCACCCCCATTGACCAAAATCTTGGGTTTTGGTAGGATGGTTGCGTTTTTATCCTAAAAATTTGTCCCCATTGAGGTCCAATATTGAGTTTTCCACCCAACGTTGACTTTTCCATCCAATTGGAGTGTTTTTATCCCAAAACTCATCCCCATTGACCAAAATCTTGGGGTTTGGTCCAACGGGGGCGTTTTAATCTCAAAATTTGTCCCATTGATGTTGAACATTGACCTTTCCACCCAACACTGACTTTTCCACCCAATTGGGGCATTTTTATCACAAATCCATCCTCATAAACTTAACGTTGACTTTTCTACCCAATTGGAGCATTTTTATCCCAAAATTCATCCCCATTGGCCAAAGTCGTGGGGTTTGGTCCAACGGGGGCGTTTTATCCCAAAATTTGTCCCATTGATGTTGAACCTTGACTTTTCCACCCAACATTGGCTTTTCCACCCAACTGGGCCTTTTTACCCAAATTCATCCCCATTGAGGTCCAACATTGACTTTTCCATACAATTAGGCAGTTTTTACCCCAAAATTCTTCCCCATTGACCAAAAACTTGGGGTTTGGTCCAAAGGGATCGTTTTTATCCCGAAATTTGTCCCATTGATGTTGAATCTTGACTTTTCCACCCAACTGGGTGTTTTTATCCAAAAATCCATCCCCCTTGAGGCCCAGCGTTGGCTTTTCCACCCAACTGGGCATTTTTATTCCAAATCCATCCTCGTTGATGTCCGAAGTTGACTTTTCTACCCAATTGGGGCGTTTTTATCCTAAAATTTGTCCCCATGGAAGTCCAATATTGGCTTTTCCACCCAAAGTTGACTTTTCCGTCCAATTGGAGCGTTTTTATCCCAAAACTCATCCCTGTTGAGATCCAACCTTGACTTTTTTATTCAACGTTGACTTTTTCACCCAATTGGGACGTTTTTATCCCAAAATTCATTCCCATTGACCAAAATCTTGGGGTTTGGTCCAACGGGGGCGTTTTTATCTCAAAATTTGTCCCATTGATGTTGAACATTGACCTTTCCACCCAACACTGACTTTTCCACCCAATTGGGGCATTTTTATCACAAATCCATCCTCATAAACTTAACGTTGACTTTTCTACCCAATTGGAGCGTTTTTATCCCAAAATTCATCCCATTGACCAAAGTCGTGGGTTTTGATCCAACGGGGGCGTTTTTATCCCAAAATTTGTCCCATTGATGTTGAACCTTGACTTTTCCACCCAACATTGGCTTTTCCACCCAACTGGGCTTTTTTACCCCAAATTCATCCCCCTTGAGGTCCAACATTGACTTTTCCATACAATTAGGGAGTTTTTACCCCAAAATTCTTCCCCATTGACCAAAATCTTGGGGTTTGGTCCAAAAGGAGCGTTTTTATCCCGAAATTTGTCCCATTGATGTTGAATCTTGACTTTTCCACCCAACTGGGTGTTTTTATCCAGAAATCCATCCCCCTTGAGGCCCAGCGTTGTCTTTTCCACCCAACTGGGCATTTTTATTCCAAATCCATCCTCGTTGATGTCCGACGTTGACTTTCTACCTCAACTTGGGCGTTTTACGCTAAAATTGTCCCCATTGAGTCAATATTGGCTTTCCACCAACAGTTGGACTTTTCCGTCCAATTGGAGCGTCTTTCTATCCCAAAACTCACGCCCTGTTGAGATCAACCTTGATTTTCCATCCAATGTTGACTTTTTCACCCAATTGGGACGTTTTTATCCCAAAAATTCATCCCCATTGACCAAAATGTTGGGGTTTGGTCCAACGGGGGCTTTTTTATCCCGAAATTTGTCCCCGTTGAGGTCCAACATTGACTTTTTCAACCAACATTGACTTTTCCGTCCAATTGGAGCGCTTTTATCCCACAACTCATCCCAGTTGAGTTCCAACCTTGACTTTTCCATCCAACGTTGACTTTTTCACCCAACTGAGCGTTTTATCCAAATTGTCCCATTGACCAAAATCTTGGGGTTTGGTCCAACGGGGGCGTTTTTATCTCAAAATTTGTCCCATTGATGTTGAACATTGAATTTTCCACCCAACACTGACTTTTCCACCCAATTGGGGCATTTTTATCACAAATCCTTCCTCATTTAAGCTTGACGTTGACTTTTCTACCCAATTGGAGCATTTTTATCCCAAAAATTCATCCCCATTGACCAAACTCTCCGGGTTTAGTCCAACAGGGGGCGTTTTTATTTCAAAATTTGTCCCCATTCACCAAAATGTTTGGTTTTGGTCTAACGGGGGCATTTTTATCCTGAAATTTGTCCCCATTGAGGTCCAATATTTTGTTTTCCACCCAACGATGACTTTTCCATCCAATTGGAGCGTTTCTATCCCAAAAATTCATCCCAATTGGCCAAAATGTTGGGGTTTGGTCCAACGGGGGCGTTTTTATCCCAAAATTTGTCCCATTGATGTTGAACCTTGACTTATTCACCCAACATTGGCTTTTCCACACAACTGGGCATTTTTCCAAAAATTCATCCGCATACAAATGTTTGGTTTGGTCCAACGGGGCGTTTTTATCCTAAAATTTGTCCCCATTGAAGTCCAATATTGGCTTTTCCACCCAAAGTTGACTTTTCCGTCCAATTGGAGCGTTTTTATCCCAAACTCATCCCTGTTGAGATCCAACCTTGACTTTTCCATCCAACGTTGACTTTTTCACCCAACTGGAGCGGTTTTATCCCAAAATTCATCCCCATTGACCAAAATCTTGGGGTTGGTCCAATGGGGGCGTTTTTATCCCAAAATTTGTCCCATTGATGTTGAACATTGACTTTCCACCCAACACTGACTTTTCCACCCAATTGGGACATTTTTATTCCAAATCCATCCTCATTGATGCCCGACGTTGACTTTTCTACCCAATTGGAGCATTTTTATCCCCAAATTCATCCCCATTGACCAAAGTCGTGGGTTTTGGTCCAACGGGGGCGTTTTTTATCTCAAAATTGTCCCATTGATGTTGAACATTGACTTTCCACTGCAGTGGCTTTTTCCACCCAACTGGGCCTTTTTACCCCAAATTCATCCCCATTGAGGTCCAACATTGACTTTTCCATACAATTAGGCAGTTTTTACCCCAAAATTCTTACCTATTGACCAAAATCTTGGGGTTTGGTCCAAAGGGAGCGTTTTTTACCCCAAAATTCTTACCTATTGACCAAAATCTTGGGGTTTGGTCCAAAGGGAGCGTTTTTTATCCCGAAATTTGTCCCATTGATGTTGAATCTTGACTTTTCCACCCAACTGGGTGTTTTTATCCAAAAATCCATCCCCCTTGAGGCCCAGCGTTGGCTTTTCCACCCAACTGGGCATTTTTATTCCAAATCCATCCTCGTTGATGTCTGACGTTGACTTTTCTATCCAATTGGGGCGTTTTTATCCTAAAATTTGTCCCCATGGAAGTCCAATATTGGCTTTTCCACCCAACGTTGACTTTTTCACCCAATTGGGACGTTTTTATCCCAAAAATTCATCCCCATTGACGAAACTCTTACGGTTTGGTTTAACGGGGGTGTTTTTATCCCAAAATTTCTCCCCATTGAGGTCCAACATTGACTTTTTCACCCAACATTGACTTGTTTGTCCAATTGGAGCGTTTTTATCCCAAAACTCATCCCTGTTGAGTTCCAACCTTGATTTTTCCATCCAACGTTGACTTTTTCACCCAATTGGGGTGCTTTTATCCCAAAATTCATCCCCATTCACCAAAATTTGGGTTTTGGTCCAACGGGGGCTTTTTTATCCCGAAATTTGTCCCCATTGAGATCCAATATTGACTTTTTCACCCAACGTTGACTTTTCCATCCAATTGGAGCGTTTTTATCCCAAAAAATTAATCCCCATTTACCAAAATGTTGGGTTTTGGTCCAACGGGGGCGTTTTTATCCCAAAAATTGTCCCATTGATGTTGAATCTTGACTTCTTCAGCCAACATTGGCTTTTCCACACAATTTGAGCATTTTTATCCCAAAAATTCATCCCCACTGACAAAAATGATGGGGTTTGGTCCAACGGGGGCGTTTTTATCCCGAAATTTGTCCCCATTGAAGTCCAATATTGACTTTTTCACCCAACGTTGACTTTTCCATCCAATTGGAGCGTTTTTATATTAAAACTCATCCCTTTTGAGATCCAACCTTGACTTTTCCATCCAGCGTTGACATTTTCACCCAACTGGGGCGTTTTTATCCCAAAATTTGTCCCCATTGAGCAAACTCTTGGGGTTTGGTCCAACGGGGGCATTTTTATCCCAAAATTTTTCACTATTGAAGTCCAATATTGAGTTTTCCACCCAATGTTGACTTTTCCATCCAATTGGAGCATTTTTATCCCAAAAATTCATCCCCATTGACCAAAATGTTGGGTTTTGGACCAACGGGGGCATTTTTATCCCAAAATTTGACTCATTGACATTGAACATTGACTTTTTCTCCCAACATTGACTTTTCCGTCCAATTGGGGTGTTTTTATCCCAAAATTCATCCCCATTGACCATAATGTTGGGGTTTGGTCATACGGGGGCGTTTTTATCCCAAAGTTTGTCCCCATTGAGGTCCAATATTGGCTTCTCAACCATATGTTGGATTTTCCGTCCAATTGGAGCGCTTTTATCCCAAAACTCATCCCTGTTGAAATCCAACCTTGACTTTTCCATCCAACGTTGACTTTTTCACCCAAATGGAGCATTTTTATCCCAAAATTCATCCCCATTGACCAAAGTCTTGGGGTTTAGTCCAACGGGGGCGTTTTTATCCCAAAATTTGTCCCATTGTTGTTGAACATTGACTTTTCCACCCAACACTGACTTTTCCACCCAATTGGGGCATTTTTATCACAAATCCATCCTCATTGATGCCCAACGTTGACTTTTCTACCCAATTGGAGCATTTTTATCCTAAAATTCATCCCCATTGACCAAAGTCGTGGGTTTTGATCCAAAAGGGGCGTTTTTATCCCAAAATTTGTCCCATTGATGTTGAACCTTGACTTTTCCACCCAACATTGGCTTTTCCACCAAACTGGGCCTTTTTACCCCAAATTCATCCCCATTGAGGTCCAACATTGACTTTCCCATACAATTAGGGAGTTTTTACCCCAAAATTCTTCCCCATTGACCAAAATCTTGGGTTTTGGTCCAAAGCGAGCGTTTTTATCCCAAAATTCATCCCCATTGACCAAAGTCTTGGGGTTTGGTCCAACGGGGGCGTTCTTATCCCGAAATTTTTCCCATTGACATTTAACATTGATTTTTCCACCCAACATTGGCTTTCCCACGCAACTGGGCCTTATTCCGCAAAATTCATCCCTGTTGAGTTCCAACCTTGACTTTTTCACCCAACTGGAGCGTTTTTATCCCAAAATTCTTCCCCATTTACCAAAGTCTTGGGGTTTGGTCCAACGGGGGCATTTTTATCCCAAAATTTTTCCCTATTGAAGTCCAATATTGAGTTTTCCACCCAATGTTGACTTTTCCGTCCAATTGGAGCATTTTTGTCCCAAGAATTCATCCCCATTGACCAGAATGTTGGGTTTTGGTCCAACTGGGGCATTTTTATCTCAAAATTTTGAATCCCAATATTGAGTTTTCCACCCAATGTTGACTTTTCCGTCCAATGGGAGCATTTTTATCCCAAAAATTCATCCCCATTGACCAGAATGTTCGGTTTTGGACCAACGAGGGCGTTTTTATCCCAAAATTTGACCCATTGACGTTGAACATTGACTTTTTCACCCGACATTGACTTTTCCGTCCAATTGGGTTGTTTTTATCCCAAAATCCATCCCCATTGACCAAAATGTTGGGGTTTGGTCCAACGAGGGCGTTTTTATCCCAAAATTTTTCCCCATTGAGGTCCAATATTAGCTTTTCCACCCCATGTTGGATTTTCCGTCCAATTGGAGCGCTTTAATCCCAAAACTCATCCCTGTTGAGTTCCAACCTTGACTTTTCCATCCAACGTTGACTTTTTCACCCAATTGGGGAGTTTTTATCCCAAGATTAACCCCCATTGACCAAAATCTTGGGTTTTGGTGGTATGGGGGAGTTTTTATCCCAAAATTTGTCCCCATTGAGGTCCAATATTGACTTTTCCACCCAACGTTGACTTTTCCATCAAATTGGATTGATTTTATCCCAAAACTCATCCCTGTTGAGATCCAAGCTTGACTTTTCCATCCAGCGTTGACTATGTCACCCAATTGGGGTTCTTTAATCCCAAAATTCATCCCATTCACCAAAATGTTGGGTTTTGGTCCAACGGGGGCATTTTTATCCCGAAATTTGTCCCCATTGAGGTCCAATATTGAGTTTTCCACCCAACGTTGACTTTTCCATCCAATTGGAGCATTTTTATCCCACAATTCATTCCCATTCACCAAAATGTTGGGTTTTTGTCCAACGGGGGCATTTTTATCCCGAAATTTGTCCCAATTGAGGTCCAATATTGAGTTTTCCACCCAACGTTGACTTTTCCGTCCAATTGGAGCATTTTTATCCCACAATTCATCCCCATTCGCCAAATTGTTGGGTTTTGGTCCAACGGGGGCATTTTTATCCCAAAATTTGTCCCAATTGAGGTCCAATATTGAGTTTTCCACCCAACGTTGACTTTTCCATCCAGATGGAGCATTTTTATCTCCAAATTCATCCCCATTTGCCAAAATGTTGGGTTTTGGTTCAACGGGGGCGTTTTTATCTCAAAATTCTTCCCCATTGATGTTGAATCTTGACTTCTTCAGCCAACATTGGCTTTTCCACACAACTTGGGCATTTTTATCCCAAAAATTCATCCCCATTGACCAAAATGTTGGGTTTTGGTCCAACGGGGGCGTTTTTATCCCGAAATTTGTCCCCATTGAAGTCCAATATTGAATTTTCGCCCAACGTTGACTTTTCCTTTGGAGCGTTTTTATCCCAAAACTCATCCCTGTTTAGATCCAACCATGACTTTTCCATCCAGCGTTGACTTTTTCACCCAACTGGAGCGTTTTTATTTTAATATTCATCCCCATTGACCAAAATCTTGGGGTTTGGTCCAACGGGGGCGATTTTATCCCAAAATTTGTCCCATTGATGTTGAACATTGACCTTTCCACCCAACACTGACTTTTCCACCCAATTGGTGCATTTTTATCACAAATCCATCCTCATTGATGCCCAACTTTGACTTTTCTACCCAATTGGAGCGTTTTTATCCCAAAATTCATCTTCATTGACCAAAGTCGTGGGTTTTGATCCAACGGGGGCGTTTTTATCCCAAAATTTGTCCCATTGATGTTGAACCTTGACTTTTCCACCCAACATTGGCTTTTCCACCCAACTGGGCCTTTTTACCCCAAATTCATCCCCATTGAGGTCCAACATTGACTTTTCCATACAATTAGGGAGTTTTTACCCCAAAATTCTTCCCCATTGACCAAAATCTTGGGGTTTGGTCCAAAAGGGAGCGTTTTTATCCCAAATTCATCCTCGTTGACCAAAGTCTTGGGGTTGTGTCCAACGGGAGCGTTCTTATCCCGAAATTTTTCCCATTGACATTTAACATTGATTTTTCCACCCAGCATTGGCTTTCCCACCCAACTGGGCCTTATTCCGCAAAATTCATCCCTGTTGAGTTCCAACCTTGACTTTTTCACCCAACTGGGGCGTTTTTATTCCAAAATTCTT
>JAVTVJ010003577.1:0-14827 GCA_034509425.1 Eopsaltria australis
CAAATGAGGCGGCCTTAGATGGAAAAAAAAATGAGCAACTATGGAAAAGATGGCTGAAAATGGAGGAAAATGCGGTTTTTAGGGGGGAAACGGGGGATCTGGGGGCAGTTTGGGGGGATTTGGGGAAAATTTGGGCAGTTCTGGGTCATTTTGGGGACTTTTTGGGGAAGTTTTGGGTCATTTTGGGTCTTTTGGAGGGCTTGGGGAAACACTTGATGCAAATGATGGAAATGCGATTAATTAAAGCTGATGGACTCTGCTTTTAATGCAAATGAAGTTTATTGCAAGGGAATGAATAAGATTTTAAATTGAAATCACGCCTGTATTTTTATGGCAAAAAAAATGATTGAATTATTCCCACCGACTAGAACCGAAAATGATTGTTTGGAGTGGGTTGGAATGTTTGTTTGTTAGGCGCACGCCCTTTTTGATTTTCAAACAAGGCCCCCCGTGAATCAGCTGGTGTGGCCACGCCCTTTTATGCTAATCAGGGACAAATACGGTCAGCCCAAAACTCCCCAAATTCACGCCAAAATCCTGCTCAGATCCTTCTAAACCCCTCAGGGACCCCCAAAATCCCCCAAATTCACCCCAAAATCCACTTCAGATCCCCCTAAACCGCTCAGGGACACCCAAAATCCCCTAAATTCACCCCAAAATCCACTTCAGGTGCCCCTAAACCCCTCAGGGATCCCCAAATCCACCAAATTCACCCTACAATCCCCCATATTCTACCTGGGACCCCCATCATCCCCGACATTTCCCCCCAAAGCCCTCAGATCGCCTCAAAACCCACTGCGTTAGCGCCACCTAGTGGCCGGGAGGTCTCAGTGCCTGCTGGGCTAGAGCCAGGCCGAGCAGGAGCTGCGCATGCGCCGCCTGCTGGGGGAGGAGTCGCCCGTCAGGCCACGGCCCTGGGGGCGGGGCCGCGGCCGCTATGCAAATGAGGCTGCCTTAGATGGGAAAAATGAGCAAATATGGAAAAGATGGCTGAAAATGGAGGAAAATGCGGTTTTTAGGGGGGAAAAGGGGGATCTGGGGGCAGTTTGGGGGGATTTGGGGAAAATTGGGGCAGTTCTGGGTCATTTTTGGGGACTTTTTGGGGAAGTTTTGGGTCATTTTGGGTCTTTTGGAGGGCTTGGGGAAACACTTGATGAAAATGATGGAAATGCGATTAATTAACGCTGATGGACTCTGCTTCTCATGCAAATGAAGTTTATTGCAAGGGAATGAATAAGATTTAATTGAATCACGCCTGTATTTATGCAAAAAAATGATGAATATTCACCGACTAGACGCAAATGAGGTTTGAGTGTGGATGTTGGTGTTAGGCCACGCCCCTTTTGATTCAAACAAGGCCCCGTGATCACTGGCTGTGGCCACGCCGTTTATGCTAATCAGGGACAAACATGGTCAGCCCAAAATCCCCATTCAATTCACCCCAAAATCATCTTCAGATCCCCCTAAACCGCTCAAGGACCCCCAAAATCCCCCAAATTCACCCCAAAATCCACTTCAGGTGCCCCTAAACCCCTCAGGGATCCCCAAAATCCACCAAATTCACCCCACAATCCCCCATATTCTACCTGGGACCCCTATCATCCCCTACATTTCCCCCCAAAGCACTCAGATCGCCTCAAAACCCACTGCGTTAGCGCCACCTAGTGGCCGGGAGGTCTCAGTGCCTGCCGGGCTAGAGCCAGGCCGAGCAGGAGCTGCGCATGCGCCGCCTGCTGGGGGAGGAGTCGCCCGTCAGGCCACGCCCCTGGGGGCGGGGCCGCGGCCGCTATGCAAATGAGGCGGCCTTAGATGGGAAAAATGAGCAAATATGGAAAAGATGGCTGAAAATGCAGGAAAATGCGGTTTTTATGGGGGAAAAGGGGGATCTGGGGGCAGTTTGGGGGGATTTGGGGAAAATTGGGGCAGTTCTGGGTCATTTTGGGGACTTTTTGGGGAAGTTTTGGGTCATTTTGGGTCTTTTGGAGGGCTTGGGAAACACTTGATGCAAATGATGGAAATGCGATTAATTAACGCTGATGGACTCTGCTTTTCATGCAAATGAAGTTTATTGCAAGGGAATGAATAAGATTTAATTGAATCATGCCTGTATTTATGCCAAAAAATGATGAATATTCAAATTTACTCAGGACGCGAAATGAGGTTGGAGTGTGATGTTGGTGTTAGGCCACTCTTTGATTCAAACAAGGCCCCGTGATCACTGGGTGTGGCCACGCCCTTTATGCTAATCAGGGACAAATATGGTCAGCCCAAAACCCCACAAATTCACCCCAAAATCCTGCTCAGATCCTTCTAAACCCCTCAGGGACCCCCAAAATCCCCCAAATTCACCCCAAAATCCACTTCAGGTGCCCCTAAACCTCTCAGGGATCCCCAAAATCCACCAAATTCACCCCACAATCCCTCATATTCTACCTGGGACCCCCATCATCCCCTACATTTCCCCCCAAAGCCCTCAGATCGCCTCAAAACCCACTGCGTTAGCGCCACCTAGTGGCCGGGAGGTCTCAGTGCCTGCCGGGCTAGAGCCAGGCCGAGCAGGAGCTGCGCATGCGCCGCCTGCTGGGGGAGGAGTCGCCTGTCACGCCACGGCCCTGGGGGCGGGGCCGCAGCCGCTATGCAAATGAGGCGGCCTTAGATGGGAAAAATGAGCAAATAGGGAAAAGATGGCTGAAAATGGAGGAAAATGCGGTTTTTAGGGGGGAAAAGGGAGATCTGGGGGCAGTTTGGGGGGATTTGGGGAAAATTGGGGCAGTTCTGGGTCATTTTGGGGACTTTTTGGGGAAGTTTTGGGTCATTTTGGGTCTTTTGGAGGGCTTGGGAAAACACTTGATGCAAATGATGGAAATGCGATTAATTAACGCTGATGGACTCTGCTTTTCATGCAAATGAAGTTTATTGCAAGGGAATGAATAAGATTTAATTGAATCACGCCTGTATTTATGCAAAAAAATGATGAATATTCACCGACTAGACGCAAATGAGGTTGGAGTGAGGATGTTGGTGTTAGGCTACGCCCCTTTTGATTCAAACAAGGCCCCGTGATCACTGGCTGTGGCCACGCCCTTTATGCTAATCAGGGACAAATATGGTCAGCCCAAAATCCCCATTAAATTCACCCCAAAATCCTGTTCAGATCCCCCTAAACCCCTCAGGGATACCCAAAATCCCCCAAATTCACCCCCTCAAAATTCAATTTTAGAAAAAGCTCCAACCCTCAGGGGACCTCAAAACCACCAATTCACCCTGGGCCAAATTCCCCATATTCTACTCTGGGACTCCCATCAGTCTCATTTCCCCCCAAAGCCCTCAGATCGCCTCAAAACCCACTGCGTTAGCGCCACCTAGTGGCCGGGAGGTCTCAGTGCCTGCCGGGCTAGAGCCAGGCCGAGCAGGAGCTGCGCATGCGCCGCCTGCCGGGGGAGGAGTCGCCCGTTAGGCCACGCCCCTGGGGGCGGGGCCGCGGCTGCTATGCAAATGAGGCGGCCTTAGATGGAAAAAATGAGCAAATATGGAAAAGATGGCTGAAAATGGAGGAAAATGCGGTTTTTAGGGGGGAAAAGGGGGATCTGGGGGAAGTTTGGGGGGATTTGGGGAAAATTGGGGCAGTTCTGGGTCATTTTGGGGACTTTTGGGGAAGTTTTGGGTCATTTTGGGTCTTTTGGAGGGCTTGGGGAAACACTTGATGCAAATGATGGAAATGCTATTAATTAACGCTGATGGACTCTGTTTTTCATGCAAATGAAGTTTATTGCAAGGGAATGAATAAGATTTAATTGAATCACGCCTGTATTTATGCCAAAAAATGATGAATATTCACCGACTATACGCAAATGAGGTTGGAGTGTGGATGTTGGTGTTAGGCCACGCCCCTTTTGATTCAAAAAAGGCCCCGTGATCACTGGGTGTGGCCACGCCCTTTATGCTAATCAGGGACAAATATGGTCAGCCCAAATCCCCCCAACTTCACCCCAAAATCCTGCTCAGATCCTTCTAAACCCCTCAGGGACCCCCAAAATCCCCCAAATTCACCCCAAAATCCACTTCAGGTGCCCCTAAACCCCTCAGGGATCCCTAAAATCCACCAAATTCACCCCACAATCCGCCATATTCTACCTGGGACCCCTATCATCCCCTACATTTCCCCCCAAAGCCCTCAGATCGCCTCAAAACCCACTGCGTTAGCGCCACCTAGTGGCCGGGAGGTCTCAGTGCCCGCCGGGCTAGAGCCAGGCCGAGCAGGAGCTGCGCATGCGCCGCCTGCTGGGGGAGGAGTCGCCCGTCAGGCCACGGCCCTGGGGGCGGGGCCGCGGCCGCTATGCAAATGAGGCGGCCTTAGATGGGAAAAATGACCAAATATGGAAAAGATGGCTGAAAATGGAGGAAAATGCGGTGTTTAGGGGGGAAAGGGGGATCTGGGGGCAGTTTGGGGAGATTTGGGGAAAAATTGGGGCAGTTCTGGGTCATTTTGGGGACTTTTTGGAGAAGTTTTGGGTCATTTTGGGTCTTTTGGAGGGCTTGGGGAAACACTTGATACAAATGATGGAAATGCGATTAATTAACGCTGATGGACTCTGCTTTCATGCAAATGAAGTTTATTGCAAGGGAATGAATAAGATCTAATTGAATCACGCCTGTATTTATGCAAATAAATGATGAATATTCACCGACTAGACGCAAATGAGGTTGGAGTGTGGATGTTGGTGTTAGGCCACGCCCCTTTTGATTCAAACAAGGCCCTGTGATCACTGGCTGTGGCCACGCCCTTTATGCTAATGAGGGACAAACATGGTCAGCCCAAAATCCCCATTAAATTCACCCCAAAATCCACTTCAGATCCCCCTAAACCGCTCAGGGACACCCAAAATCCCCCAAACTCCCCCTCAAAATCCACTTCAGGTGCCCCTAAACCCCTCAGGGATCCCCAAAATCCACCAAATTCACCCCACAATCCCCCATATTCTACCTGGGACCCCCATCATCCCCTACATTTCCCCCCAAAGCCCTCAGATCGCCTCCAAAACCCACTGCGTTAGCGCCACCTAGTGGCCGGGAGGTCTCAGTGCCTGCCGGGCTAGAGCCAGGCCGAGCAGGAGCTGCGCATGCGCCGCCTGCTGGGGGAGGAGTCGCCCGTCAGGCCACGCCCCTGGGGGCGGGGCCGCGGCCGCTATGCAAATGAGGCGGCCTTAGATGGGAAAAATGAGCAAATATGGAAAAGATGGCTGAAAATGGAGGAAAATGCGGTTTTTAGGGGGGAAAAGGGGGATCTGGGGGCAGTTTGGGGGGATTTGGGGAAAATTGGGGCAGTTCTGGGTCATTTTGGGGACTTTTTGGGGAAGTTTTGGGTCATTTTGGGTCTTTTGGAGGGCTTGGGGAAACACTTGATGCAAATGATGGAAATGCGATTAATTAACGCTGATGGACTCTGCTTTTCATGCAAATGAAGTTTATTGCAAGGGAATGAATAAGATTTAATTGAATCACGCCTGTATTTATGCAAATAAATGATGAATATTCACCGACTAGACGCAAATGAGGTTGGAGTGTGGATGTTGGTGTTAGGCCACGCCCCTTTTGATTCAAACAAGGCCCCGTGATCACTGGCTGTGGCCACACCCTTTATGCTAATCAGGGATAAACATGGTCAGCCCAAAATCCCCATTAAATTCACCCCAAAATCCTGCTCAGATCCGTCTAAACTCCTCAAGGACCCCCAAAATCCCCCAAATTCACCCAAAAAATCCACTTCAGGTGCCCCTAAACCCCTCAGGGATCCCCAAAATCCACCAAATTCACCCCACAATCCCCCATATTCTACCTGGGACCCCCATCATCCCCTACATTTCCCCCCAAAGCCCTCAGATCGCCTCAAACCCACTGCGTTAGCGCCACCTAGTGGCCGGGAGGTCTCAGTGCCTGCCGGGCTAGAGCCAGGCCGAGCAGGAGCTGCGCATGCGCCGCCTGCTGGGGGAGGAGTCGCCCGTCAGGCCACGCCCCTGGGGGCGGGGCCGCGGCCGCTATGCAAATGAGGCGGCCTTAGATGGGAAAAATGAGCAAATATGGAAAAGATGGCTGAAAATGGAGGAAAATGCGGTTTTTAGGGGGGAAAAGGGGGATCTGGGGGCAGTTTGGGGGGATTTGGGGAAAATTGGGGCAGTTCTGGGTCATTTTGGGGACTTTTTGGGGAAGTTTTGGGTCATTTTGGGTCTTTTGGAGGGCTTGGGGAAACACTTGATGCAAATGATGGAAATGCGATTAATTAACGCTGATGGACTCTGCTTTTCATGCAAATGAAGTTTATTGCAAGGGAATGAATAAGATTTAATTGAATCACGCCTGTATTTATGCAAAAAATGATGAATATTCACCGACTAGACGCAAATGAGGTTGGAGTGTGGATGTTGGTGTTAGGCCACGCCCCTTTTGATTCAAACAAGGCCCCGTGATCACTGGGTGTGGCCACGCCCTTTATGCTAATCAGGGACAAATATGGTCAGCCCAAAATCCCCATTAAATTCACCCCAAAATCCACTTCAGATCCCCCTAAACCGCTCAGGGACACCCAAAATCCCCCAAATTCACCCCAAAATCCACTTCAGGTGCCCCTAACCCCTCAGGGATCCCCAAAATCCACCAAATTCACCCCACAATCCCCCATTTTCTACCTGGGACCCCCATCATCCCCTACATTTCCCCCCAAAGCCCTCAGATCGCCTCAAAACCCACTGCGTTAGCGCCACATAGTGGCCGGGAGGTCTCAGTGCCTGCCGGGCTAGAGCCAGGCCGAGCAGGAGCTGCGCATGCGCCGCCTGCTGGGGGAGGAGTCGCCCGTCAGGCCACGCCCCTGGGGGCGGGGCCGCGGCCGCTATGCAAATGAGGCGGCCTTAGATGGGAAAAATGAGCAACTATGGAAAAGATGGCTGAAAATGGAGGAAAATGCGGTTTTTAAGGGGGAAAAGGGGGATCTGGGGGCAGTTTGGGGGGATTTGGGGAAAATTGGGGCAGTTCTGGGTCATTTTGGGGACTTTTTGGGGAAGTTTTGGGTCATTTTGGGTCTTTTGGAGGGCTTGGGGGAACACTTGATGCAAATGATGGAAATGCGATTAATTAACGCTGATGGACTCTGCTTTTCATGCAAATGAAGTTTATTGCAAGGGAATGAATAAGATCTAATTGAATCACGCCTGTATTTATGCAAAAAATGATGAATATTCACCGACTAGACGCAAATGAGGTTGGAGTGTGGATGTTGGTGTTAGGCCACGCCCCTTTTGATTCAAACAAGGCGCCGTGATCACTGGGTGTGGCCACGCCCTTTATGCTAATCAGGGACAAATATGGTCAGCCCAAAATCCCCATTAAATTCACCCCAAAATCCCGCTCAGATCCTTCTAAACCCCTCAGGGACCCCCAAAATCCCCCAAATTCACTCCAAAATCCACTTCAGATCCCCCTAAACCGCTCAGGGACACCCAAAATCCCCCAAATTCACCCCAAAATCCACTTCAGGTGCCCCTAAACCCCTCAGGGATCCCCAAAATCCACCAAATTCACCCCACAATCCCCCATATTCTAGCTGGGACCCCCATCATCCCCTACATTTCCCGCCAAAGCCCTCAGATCGCCTCAAAACCCACTGCGTTAGCGCCACCTAGTGGCCGGGAGGTCTCAGTGCCTGCCGGGCTAGAGCCAGGCCGAGCAGGAGCTGCGCATGCGCCGCCTGCTGGGGAGGAGTCGCTCGTCAGGCCACGCCCCTGGGGGCGGGGCCGCGGCCGCTATGCAAATGAGGCGGCCTTAGATGGGGAAAATGACCAACTATGGAAAAGATGGCTGAAAATGGAGGAAAATGCGGTTTTTAGGGGGGAAACGGGGGATCTGGGGGCAGTTTGGGGGAATTTGGGGAAAATTGGGGCAGTTCTGGGTCATTTTGGGGACTTTTTGGGGAAGTTTTGGGTCATTTTGGGTCTTTTTGAGGGCTTGGGGAAACACTTGATGCAAATGATGGAAATGCGATTAATTAACGCTGATGGACTCTGCTTTTCATGCAAATGAAGTTTATTGCAAGGGAATGAATAAGATTTAATTGAATCACGCCTGTATTTATGCAAAAAAATGATGAATATTCACCGACTATACGCAAATGAGGTTGGAGTGTGGATGTTGGTGTTAGGCAACGCCCCTTTTGATTCAAACAAGGCCCCGTGATCACTGGGTGTGGCCACGCCCTTTATGCTAATCAGGGACAAATATGGCCAGCCAAAAATCCCCATCAAATTCACCCCAAAATCCTGCTCAGATCCTTCTAAACCCCTCAGGGACCCGCAAAATCCCCCAAATTCACCCCAAAATCCACTTCAGGTGCCGCTAAACGCTCAGCGGACACCCAATCCCCCAATTCACCCAAAATCAACTCAGGTGCCCATAAACCCTCAGGGATCCAAAATCCACAAATTCACCGCACAAATCCACATATTCTAACCTGGGACCCATCATCCCTACATTTCCCCCAAAGCCTCAGATCGGCCTCAAACCCACTGCGTTAGCGCCACCATAGTGGCCGGGGAGGTCTCAGTGCTGCCGGGCTAGAGCCAGCCGAGCCAAGGAGCTGCGCATGGCGCGCCTTGCTGGGGGAGGAGTCGCCGTCAGGCCAGCCCCGGGGCGGGGCGCGGCGCTATGCAAATGAGGCGGCCTTAGATGGGAAAAATGAGCAAATATGGAAAAGATGGCTGAAAATGGAGGAAAATGCGGTTTTTAGGGGGGAAACGGGGCATCTGGGGGCAGTTTGGGGGGATTTGGGGAAAATTGGGGCAGTTCTGGGTCATTTTGGGGACTTTTTGGGGAAGTTTTTGGGTCATTTTGGGTCTTTTGGAGGGCTTGGGGAAACACTTGATGCAAATGATGGAAATGCGATTAATTAACGCTGATGGACTCTGCTTTTCATGCAAATGAAGTTTATTGCAAGGGAATGAATAAGATCTAATTGAATCACGCCTTTATTTATGCAAAAAAACGATGAATATTCACCGACTATACGCAAATGAGGTTGGAGTGTGGATGTTGGTGTTAGGCCACGCCCCTTTTGATTCAAACAAGGCCCCGTGATCACTGGGTGTGGCCACGCCCTTTATGCTAATCAGGGAAAAATATGGTCAGCCCAAAACCCCCCAACTTCACACCAAAATCCTGCTCAGATCCTTCTAAACCCCTCAGGGACCCCCAAAATCCCCCAAATTCACCCCAAAATCCACTTCAGATCCCCCTAAACCGCTCAGGGACACCCAAAATCCCCCAAATTCACCCCAAAATCCACTTCAGGTGCCCCTAAACCTCTCAGGGATCCCCAAAATCCACCAAATTCACCCCACAATCCCCCATATTCTACCTGGGACCCCCCATCATCCCCTACATTTCCCCCAAAGCCCTCAGGTCGCCTCAAAACCCACTGCGTTAGCGCCACCTAGTGGCCGGGAGGTCTCAGTGCCTGCCGGGCTAGAGCCAGGCCGAGCAGGAGCTGCGCATGCGCCGCCTGCTGGGGGAGGAGTCGCCCGTCAGGCCACGCCCCTGGGGGCGGGGCCGCGACCGCTATGCAAATGAGGCGGCCTTAGATGGGAAAAATGAGCAAATATGGAAAAGATGGCTGAAAATGGAGGAAAATGCGGTTTTTAGGGGGGAAAAGGGGGATCTGGGGGAAGTTTGGGGGTATTTGGGGAAAATTGGGGCAGTTCTGGGCCATTTTGGGGACTTTTTGGGGCAGTTTTGGGTCATTTTGGGTCTTTTGGAGGGCTTGGGGAAACACTTGATGCAAATGATGGGAATGCGATTAATTAACGCTGATGGACTCTGCTTTTCATGCAAATGAAGTTTATTGCAAGGGAATGAATATGATTTAATTGAATCACGCCTGTATTTATGCAAAAAAATGATGAATATTCACCGACTAGACGCAAATGAGGTTGGAGTGTGGATGTTGGGGTTAGGCCACGCCCCTTTTGATTCAAACAAGGCCCCGTGATCACTGGCTGTTGGGCACGCCTTTATGCTAATCAGGGACAAATATGGTCAGCCAACCCCCAACTCAAACCCCAAATCCTGCTCAGATCTTTAAACCGTCAGGGACCCAAAATCCCCAAATTCACTCCCAAAGTCCACTCGATCCCCCAAACGCTCAGGACAACACACCCAAATCCCCAAATTCACGCCCAAAAATCACTCGGTGTCCCCTAAACCCTCAGGGATCCCCCATCCACCAAATTCACCCACAATCCCCCATATTCTACTGGGACCCCATAGCATCCCTACATTTCCCCCACAGGCCCTCAGATCGCCTCAAACCCCCCTGCGTTAGCGCCACCGAGTGGCCGGGAGGTCTCAGTGCCTGCCGGGCTAGAGCCAGGCCGAGCAGGAGCTGCGCATGCGCCGCCTGCTGGGGGAGGAGTCGCCCGTCAGGCCACGCCCCTGGGGGCGGGGCCGCGGCCGCTATGCCAATGAGGCGGCCTTAGATGGGAAAAATGAGCCACTATGGAAAAGATGGCTGAAAATGGAGGAAAATGCGGTTTTTAGGGGGGAAAAGGGGGATCTGGGGGCAGTTTGGGGGGATTTGGGGAAAACTGGGGCAGTTCTGGGTCATTTTGGGGACTTTTTTGGGAAGTTTTGGGTCATTTTGGGTCTTTTGGAGGGCTTGGGGAAACACTTGATGCAAATGATGGAAATGCGATTAATTAACGCTGATGGACTCTGCTTTTCATGCAAATGAAGTTTATTGCAAGGGAATGAATCAGATTTAATTGAATCACGCCTGTATTTATGCAAAAAAATGATGAATATTCTCCGACTATACGCAAATGAGGTTGGAGTGTGGATGTTGGTGTTAGGCCACGCCCCTTTTGATTCAAAAACAAGGCCCGTGAATTCAACTGGGTGTGGCACGGCCCTTATGCTAATCAGGGACAAATATGGTCAGCCAAAACCGCCCCAAACCTTTCACCCAAAATCTGCTCAGATCCTTCTAAACCCTCAGGGACCCCAAATCCCAAATTCACCCAAACCACTTCAGATCCCCTAAACCCCTCAGGGACACCCAAAATCCCCCAAATTCACCCAAATCCCTTCAGGTGCCCCTAAACCGGCTCAGGATCCCAAAATCCACCAAATTCACCACCATCCCCAATTCTACCTGGGACCCATCTCCCCATCATTCCCCAAAGCCCTCAGATTCGCCTCAAAACCCACTGCGTTAGCGCACTAGTGGCCGGAGGTCTCAGTCTGCCGGCTAGAGCCAGGCCGAGCAGGAGCGGCGCATGCGCCGCCTGCTGGGGGAGGAGTCGCCCGTCAGGCCACGGCCCTGGGGGCGGGGCCGCGGCCGCTATGCAAGGCGGCCTTAGATGGGAAAAATGAGCAAATATGGAAAAGATGGCTGAAAATGGAGGAAAATGCGGTTTTTTAGGGGGGAAAAGGGGGATCTGGGGGCAGTTTGGGGGGATTTGGGGAAAATTGGGGCAGTTTTGGGTCATTTTGGGGACTTTTTGGGGAAGTTTTGGGTCATTTTGGGTCTTTTGGAGGGCTTGGGGAAACACTTGATGCAAATGATGGAAATGCGATAAATTAACGCTGATGGACTCTGCTTTTCATGCAAATGAAGTTTATTGCAAGGGAATGAATAAGATTTAATTGAATCACGCCTGTATTTATGCAAAAAAATGATGAATATTCACCGACTAGACGCAAATGAGGGTGGAGTGTGGATGTTGGTGTTAGGCCACGCCCCTTTTGATTCAAACAAGGCCCCGTGATCACTGGCTGTGGCCACGCCCTTTATGCTAATCAGGAAAAAATATGGTCAGCCAAAAACCCCCCAAATTCACCCAAAATCCTGCTCAGATCCTTCTAAACCCCTCAGGGACCCCCAAAATCCCCCAAATTCACCCCAAAACCCACTGCAGATCCCCCTAAACCGCTCAGGGACGCCCAAAATCCCCCAAATTCACCCCAAAATCCACTTTAGGTGCCCCTAAACCGCTCAGGGATCCCCAAAATCCACCAAATTCACCCCACAATCCCCCATATTCTACCTGGGACCCCCATCATCCCCTACATTTCCCCCCAAAGCCCTCAGATCGCCTCAAAACCCACTGCGTTAGCGCCACCTAGTGGCCGGGAGGTCTCAGTGCCTGCCGGGCTAGAGCCAGGCCGAGCAGGAGCTGCGCATGCGCCGCCTGCTGGGGGAGGAGTCGCCCGTCAGGCCACGCCCCTGGGGGCGGGGCCGCGGCGCTATGCAAATGAGGCGGCCTTAGATGGGAAAAATGAGCAACTATGGAAAAGATGGCTGAAAATGGAGGAAAATGCGGTTTTTAGGGGGGAAAAGGGGGATCTGGGGGCAGTTTGGGGGGATTTGGGGAAAATTGGGGCAGTTCTGGGTCATTTTGGGGACTTTTTGGGGAAGTTTTGGGTCATTTTGGGTCTTTTGGAGGGCTTGGGGAAACACTTGATGCAAATGATGGAAATGCGATTAATTAACGCTCATGGACTCTGCTTTTCATGCAAATGAAGTTTATTGCAAGGGAATGAATAAGATTGAATTGAATCACGCCTGTATTTATGCAAATAAATGATGAATATTCACGGACTATACGCAAATGAGGTTGGAGTGTGGATGTGTGTTAGGCCACGCCCCTTTTGATTCAAACAAGGCCCCGTGATCACTGGTGTGGCCACGCCCTTTATGCTAATGAGGGACAAAAATGGTCAGCCCAAAACCCCCCAAATTCACCCCAAAATCCTGCTCAGATCCTTCTAAACCCCTCAGGGACCCCCAAAATCCCCCAAATTCACCCCAAAATCCACTTCAGATCCCCCTAAACCGCTCAGGGACACCCAAAATCCCCCAAATTCACCCCAAAATCCACTTCAGGTGCCCCTAAAACCCCTCAGGGATCCCCAAAATCCACCAAATTCACCCCACAATCCCCCATATTCTACCTGGGACCCCCATCATCCCCTACATTTCCCCCCAAAGCCCTCAGATCGCCTCAAAACCCACTGCGTTAGCGCCACCTAGTGGCCGGGAGGTCTCAGTGCCTGCCGGGCTAGAGCCAGGCCGAGCAGAAGCTGCGCATGCGCCGCCTGCTGGGGGAGGAGTCGCCCTTCAGGCCACGCCCCTGGGGGCGGGGCCGCGGCCGCTATGTCACTGAGGCGGCCTTAGATGGGAAAAATGACCAACTATGGAAAAAGATGCTGGGGGGGGGGCTTTTTTTTGAAAGGGAAAGGGGGAAAAAAAAAAAAATGGAGGAAAATGCGGTTTTTAGGGGGAAAAAGGGGGATCTGGGGGCAGTTTGGGGGGATTTGGGGAAAATTGGGGCAGTTCTGGGTCATTTTGGGGACTTTTTGGGGAAGTTTTGGGTCATTTTGGGTCTTTTGGAGGGCTTGGGAAACACTTGATGCAAATGATGGAAATGCGATTAATTAACGCTGATGGACTCTGCTTTTCATGCAAATGAAGTTTATTGCAAAGGAATGAATAAGATTTAATTGAATCACGCCTGTATTTATGCCAAAAAATGATGAATATTCACCGACTAGACGCAAATGAGGTTGGAGTGTGGATGTTGGTGTTAGGCCACGCCCCTTTTGATTCAAACAAGGCCCCGTGATCACTGGGTGTGGCCACGCCCTTTATGCTAATCAGGGACAAATATGGTCAGCCCAAAACCCCCCAAATTCACCCCAAATTCCTGCTCAGATCCTTCTAAACCCCTCAGGGACCCCCAAAATCCCCCAAATTCACCCCAAAATCCACTTCAGATCCCCCTAAACCGCTCAGGGACACCCAAAATCCCCCAAATTCACCCCAAAATCCACTTCAGGTGCCCCTAAACCCCTCAGGGATCCCCAAAATCCACCAAATTCACCCCACAATCCCCCATATTCTACCTGGGACCCCCATCATCCCCTACATTTCCCCCCAAAGCCCTCAGATCGCCTCAAAACCCACTGCGTTAGCGCCACCTAGTGGCCGGGAGGTCTCAGTGCCTGCCGGGCTAGAGCCAGGCCGAGCAGGAGCTGCGCATGCGCCGCCTGCTGGGGGAGGAGTCGCTCGTCAGGCCACGCCCCTGGGGGCGGGGCCGCGGCCGCTATGCAAATGAGGCGGCCTTAGATGGGAAAAATGACCAAATATGGAAAAGATGGCTGAAAATGGAGGAAAATGCGGTTTTTAGGGGGGAAAAGGGGGATCTGGGGGCAGTTTGGGGGGATTTGGGGAAAATTGGGGCAGTTTTGGGTCATTTGGGTCTTTTGGAGGGCTTGGGGAAACACTTGATGCAAATGATGGAAAATGCGATTAATTAACGCTGATGGACTCTGCTTTTCATGCAAATGAAGTTTATTACAAGGGAATGAAGAAGATTTAATTGAATCACGCCTGTATTTATGCAAATAAATGATGAATATTCACCGACTCTACGCAAATGAGGTTGGAGTGTGGATGTTGGTGTTAGGCCACGCCCCTTTTGATTCAAACAAGGCCCCGTGATCACCGGGTGTGGCCACGCCCTTTATGCTAATGAGCAACAAATATGGTCAGCCCAAAATCTCCCAAACTCGCCCCAAAATCCCACCAATTTCCCCCAAAATCCCCCAAATTCCCCCCAAAATCCACTTCAGAACCCCAAAAACCCCTCAGGGACCCCCAAAATCCCCAAAATTCCCCCCAAAATCCACTTCAGATCCCGTGAAACCTCTCAGGCATCCCCCAAATTCACCCCAAGATCCCCTTCAGATCCCCCCAAACCCCTCAGGGACCCCCCAAATCCCCCAA
>JAVTVJ010003579.1:0-18296 GCA_034509425.1 Eopsaltria australis
TCCCATCCCATCCCATCCCATCCCATCCCATCCCATCCCATCCCATCCCATCCCATCCCATCCCATCCCATCCCTTCCCATCCCATCCCACCCCATCCCATCCCACCCCAATCCATCCCATTGCATCGCATCCCATCACACCCCACCCCACCGCATTGCATCCCATCCCGTCCCGTCCTGTCCCGTCCCATCCCATCCCATCGCATCCCATCCCATCGCATCCCATCCCATCCCATCCCATCCCATCCCATCCCATCCCATCCCATCCCATCCCATCCAATCCCATCCCATCCTATCCCATCCCATCGCAACCCATCCCATCCCATCCCATCCCATCCCATCCCATCCCATCCCATCCCATCCCATCCCATCCCATCCCGTCCTATCCCATCCTATCCCATCCCATTACATCTCATCCCATCCCCTCCCGTCCCGTTCAGTCTCATCCCGTCCCATAGTAAGGCATCAGTTTATAGGATCCCTCTTGTCCGCTACAAAAACCAACTCATTTCAACAGTGCTTACAGAAACGCAAGAGTTCCTTAAAAGCCATTAAGATGTTTACAGACCTGCTCTTTGCTCTAGAAACTCGGGAAATTATTGACGTTACAACGTCCGCCTTCCGAGCACGCTTTCAGACACTGCAGTGCCTGCTGGATCTTCACAGGCTGCCACATGTGGCACACAGCTTCAAGGGCGCTCCCATTTTCTGCAGTCCCAGGGATCCCTTGAGGACACACCATATGGGGCCAATATCACAAAGCGGCTCTTCAGCTATATTCACCGCAAGTGAATGAGGACCGCCTCCACAAATGGAGACCTTCAAGTCTATGTTCTGCTTTTAATCCTATTGAAATACAAGTATAGAAAGAAGCTCAAAGAAACATTAAGTGCTCCACTTGCTAACAAAATCACAATTTGCAGCAACACAGATGTTTGCTTGCTTCTGTAGCAGAAGTATGCTATGCACTTTTAGAAAGTCAAGCTAAAACACATTTTACTACAAGTAGGAAAAGGAGTCAAGAGAAAATGCAAACTTCCTCTTTAAGCAAAGGTTTCAGCAAATAATAACATCCAGGATCAAATACAAACAAAGGAGAGGAGTAAGCCTCATGTTTTTCCCTTCACACATGCAAGTGTAGACCAAACCTTCCTTTTTTTACCTGGCACTTCTATTTGCCAGGTTTAGACTGACTTGAAACGGGCTAACACAACTTTTCTAAGATTTCCATACTGAAACCTGACAAAGACATTTTCAAACGTCTCAAACAGATCCAAAAGCCCCAGCAAACAAGCAAACAAACACGGGCTCTTATTGTCAGCATGTACCAGAAAGTTTGGAAGCAATCTTCTGCAGGTCAGATGGCTGCTCAAACATTCTTGACCTCTTCAAGATTTGTTTCATCCCTGCCTCTTTCAATAGACAAAGAAAAACAAATCCCTTTTCCACAATTATGCAGAAAAAAGATCAAATCCAAGTTTTGGGTCTGGTTCTCTTCCTACTACCATCAGCACAAGTTTGACCATTTGTGGTCTGGACTCCAGACCACAGCATCAGGTTGCTGAATACACCAACAAATCCCATTACATCGGAAAAGGACTGAATGACCTTTCAGGCACCACTTTGAAGAATTTCAGCACCTTCTGCTCTCACCAAATGAAAGCACCTTCACATGGAGCAGATGGGAGGCTGTGAGTGAAATGGAAGCCATACTCCCACTGCAATAGATAATATAGACGGACTCACTTTCTCATCTTCCTGATCCCCTAACTCCATCTAGTCTTGCAATAGAACAAACTTGGATGAGTCTATTTCCAACTGTTCTTTTAAGAGGGCTTCAAAAGTTTAAAGCTGTGTATAAAGCTGGTCCCTTCATATTTGTTGGTTGAGCAATGCAATTGTTTAAATTGCATTGAATCTGAATTTTCCTAACAGGTTGGTTTTTTTTCCCCCTCCATGCTTTTTCATAACATCAGAGGGCAAGAAATTATCTTCTGGCTTCCAAAATCTCCTAGTTACTTTCCCCCTTCCTGCATCAGGCAAAATGGAGGATTATTAAGGTTTTTTTAACCAAATACTCTTTGAGGCAGGAAAAATGAAGAAGAGTAAGAGAAACAGTGCTGCTTTTGGGCATAGCTTCTTTGTACACTATTCTGGAAATAAAAAAACCCAACACCCATCATTCCCCCACCTCCCTCACCCCCTCCCCCCCCCCCAATAAAAAAACAAAACAAACCCACACGCCTTACAAAACCAACCTGCAGAATGTTCAGTATTTCAAATGAGAACAAGCATAGAGGGGACATCAAAAGATGGCTCCTCCTTAACCTTTTGTGCATGCAGTGCTCTTCAATCAACTCCTACATTCTCCTTCTCCTACAACAAACAGCTGTCTTCAGAACTGCCTGTTCTCCAATCCAACCTTTCTGGGATGCTACTCTACATTGCCTTAGTACGGGCTTCACTAGTCACTTAAATCACAGGATAACTTGACTAAACCATCAGTGGTAACTTTGCAGCTCTTCAAACTGCTTGAAAACTGAAACCTTGCACAAGGTTCAGACAAAGGAAAATCAAAAATGTGGACAGCATCTCCCTGCTGCTGCTACTGGAAGCCTTCAAAGCCCCCAAACCCCCCCCCCCCAAAACTTCAAGTTCTAAAAAAAAAAAAAACCCCTTTTTTCCCCCCATAAAAACTTGGAATTCAATTTTTCTTTGGGAGTTTTTTAAATTTTGCAAAACCCAAAGTTTCCCTCCCCCAAAGGAGAAAAGAAAAAACCCAACCAATCAAGCTAAGGCACGCACACCAACGCTGATCAAAAGCACTTGATGCTCATGTAGAAAAATAAAGAACCTTTACTTTCCTAAAGACAAGGTGACTACTGCTAGTAGGAAAAAAACCCGGATGTTCTGCAAAACCTATTTTCAGGCTTTTGCTAACGTCACAGGACTGAGGAATACAGAAAGACCTGTCCCAATTTGGCAGAATGCAGCATCGACCGCTCCACTTTCTTCACCAAGCCCGCACCTAACATCATCTCCAAATCCAGAGCCCGTGCACCTCTGGCCCCATTACCTAAAGAAAAGAGCAACTCTGCAAGCAGTTGGCAAAGATGAACAACTTAGCATTACTGTGGCCGATGACATGCTCTGACCTTTTTTGCTTTCAGCTATGGATCTTCTACCTCCGAGCGTCGCACTGAAATGCTCCTTGCCATTGAGCTCTTGCAGCACCTCCGCCAGCTTCGCTGCCAAACTCTTCAGCACCAGCGCAAGGTACCTGAAATCGGGAGCCAAAAAGAGGTGGTCAATGAAGGCAAGTTGCTCCCGCCGACAGGCAGCCTCCACATTCAGCGTCCCGTATGTCGCTCTCCCACCGTGGGGGACAAAAGGCCTCGGCAGAGCGCGGCGCTGGGCGGCAGCGGCCGGCACGGCATGGAGCGCGCGCTGCCGGCTCGCTGCCGCCGGCGCCGCTGCGGGGACGGCCGATTGGCTGCAATGGGCCACGTGCGGCAAGGAGGGCAGCGGGGCCAAGGCGGGCACGCCTCATAGCCCCCCGGAAGGCCGGCCTCTGCTCCCCGCTCGGACCACCGCACGGGCAGTGCCAGGAGCCTCTCGCTGCGGCCGCCTCCGGCCGCATGCCAGAGCGCGCCCTGCCCGGCCGGCGCCGCCGCTCCGCGGGCTCACACGGCACCCGCCGGGCCGCTGCCGGGGGCGGGCGCCGAGCGACAGGAAGCGGATGCGCACAGCGCCACGCCCGCCCCGCCCCGCCCGCGACCCCTCTCTCCGCGCGTGGGCTCGCCGCGCCTGCCCCGCAACGCCTGTGCTCCGCGCCACGCGGCACACGCGCGCCGCCAATTCCGGCCGAGCCGCTGGCGAAGCCGGGGCACGGCCCTGCCGGGACAGCCTCGGCGGCTGCTGGCTTCCGGCGGCGCCGAGCAGCCGGTGAGCACCGCCGCTTGGGAGCGCGCCCGGCGGGGGCCGAGCCAGAGGAGAGATGGAGGCGGTGCCAGCGGGCGGTGTCACAGGGCCGATCCTGCCGCAGCCACCCCTTCCACGCCCCCTCGGCTGCTGTTGACAGCGGCCTCAGCCCTGCCCGCACCAGCAGCGATGTGGCTTCGCAATTGGAGGGGTGGAGGGGAGGTGGGGGGGGGATAGGAGGGGGTGGGGGATGGGGGGGGCAGGGGCACACTGACACCCCGCAGCAAGTCCCTCCTGCTGGCAAAACTCATCCACATTCCACTTGTTTATGGCCAAAGAGAAGAACAGACTAGTCCCCTAACTATTTCAAGAAGGAGACAGGCCGTGGGCCATTTGCCCTGGGCTTTCTCTAATCCTGCCGCCTTGTAGCCTCCTTCATATCCTAAGTTTCCGGCTGCATCTCCCTCTCCCTTTTCCCCACTGCCTGAGCTGATCGCTTATGGGATGCCGCACTCCAATATCGCCTCTCTTTGGTTTATATTAAAGAAAGAAAGAAAGAAAGAAGAAACTCGTCGTCATTCTATTCAGTTTTGTCCTCTTGCTCTAGCTTCAGGAATTTAACAGTGCCATGCCTGAGCAACAGTCTGTGGTGATTAGTAGCATTTGCAACAACTAACAGCTTCTTCTCTTCCTTGCCTGTCTATCGCTTCCTAGCCCTGTCTGCAAGCGGAATCCCACGGTCTCTTTGGACAGACATCTTCATCTTACTTCTCTCAGTCCCACACCTGCTTGGCGCTGCGTGGGTCCCCCTGGCACTACACCCCGCCCCCCCCACCTACTCCCCAAACCTCTGCACACACACACACACACCCACACACACACCTGCGCTACACAGGCACGTAGCCAGCACACACTACCAGCACACACATACCCCCTCCACATACACACACACGCGCCTACCCCGCACACCCCTGCCCCCGCACACCCCTGCAAGCACACACCACCCCACACCCACTCCCACACGCGCTGCACTGCACGCAGCCGCCCCACCCTCACTGCCACGGCCGTCTGGCAGTGCTCGCTACTGACACGCTTCGCCATGCCTTGCATTGCTTTGCTGTGCGGTCTGTAGCCTCGTCTCAGCCTTCCGCCCCTGCAGCGCCTTGCATTGACTTGCTCACTCATCCCCCTCGTGACGTCCCTTTCGATTTGTCCAGATCCAGCTTTTCATTTCCTTCTCCTTCTAGGACTCTCATTGCCTTATGGAACATCTTCCTTTTGCCCTTGAATCCTTCCATTGCTTCGCGTTGTCTTTCTCGCCCCTCCCCCACCTGGAACTCAAGGCGCCTTTTTCATGCCATTCCCGGGCCTTGCCCTCCTGCCCTGTCTCATTCGCCTATGATTCATAGTGCCAGTGTTGTTGGAGCAGATGTTATGACATCATGGGGTGGAAGAGTCCGGCAAGATTCTTCTGTCCTGACACCTTCTAGGTAGGTGCAATTGTTGGCCATTCAATACTGCATGTGGATCAGCCCCTGGATGCTTTATATCTTGGAGGAGGCCGTGCCATTTCTTTGGATTACCACTCTTCCGTAAAGAAAGCAAGTTGAGACGTGCACACTGGGTGGCCTCAAGGAATGAAGAGGCTTTTGCCAATAAGCAGTGCTCTGGCTTTGAGCTGCTCAACTGTCAGTGCAAAGGCAGATGCCAGGCTGTTGAGCATTTTGTCCTGGGAGCTTTAGTGTGTCAGCAGTCCCTGGTGCTGTTCCGTTTGCATCCTGTCTTTGTGAGAGTGAAGGCTTCGGAAGGTAGCTAGAGCTGAGGAAGGAAAGTGCCGCGAGCAGGGTGTGTGCGGCTAGCTCGATGGGTGCAGTTGAAGCTGCAGACAGCAAAGGCATTATTAGCTGGCACTTGTGCCAGCTCTGTTTTTGCTAGATGTTTCCGAGCGGGCAGATTCAGCTAGAGTGGAAAGCATGTAGGGCAAAGGAGCTCGTCTTGCCGTTTGAGTGCGGTGCAAAGAAGGCTCCGCACTTGGGAGAGGAAGATCAGGCAAATCTTTTCGCGCTGGCAACAGGACGCTTGAGAGCAGGGACGTTTCCAAGGCGGCTCTAGCCTCGGAGTGGTTTCGAGCTGCCCTCGGAGCGTTTCCTTCTTTTGCGAGTCGACAGCGCCATCTTGTGGCTTTGGACTGCTAACGCAACATCGGCAGGGCAAGAGACTGTCAGGCCCGCTCACTCGCACTGAGTGTGCACACTGCGCAAAGAAGCCCGCTTCCCTGCGGCTTCGCTCTTCGCCCGATGTGACTTGGACACAACTGAAACTCAGCGGCGGCATTCAGCTTTGCCGCTTTTCGCCGTCTCTGCTGCATGCATCCGCAGCGTGCTATGGACGGTTTTCCCTCAGCTCCTGGTACAGTGAGACAACTCTCTTCTTCGCAGATGATTGCGAGCTGTGCGTCTAGCTTGTCGCTCAGCGAGCTGTGCCAGGAAAGAAGCACTTGCAGCGTTAGTCTTTCAACGTCCGACACTTTCAAAGCAGCACCACAAAGCCGGGCGACGGGAAGGGGCGAAGAAGCAGACGTTCATTCCTGGCTCTTTTTCCTCGGCCAGCCGGCCAGCCGGATCTTTGGTCGTTGCGAGGCTAGAATGTGTGCGGCGCTCCTTCGCCGTGACAAGGCCCGTGCAGAGAGCGCCGGGCTGGGACGGGGCTTTGCAGGCGGTAAAGGAAAGAGGAGTGTTCCTGAAAAGTGGTGCAAATACGAGTTTGCTCAAGTTGCAGGGGAGAGCTGCGGGCAGCCTTATTATTCTGGCACAGGTGTCCGAGTGAGCCGCAGTCGAAAAGCTTTCCCTTGAGATTCAGAGGGCGAGAGGCGCAATACGGGCTGAGAAGACAAGTTCGCTGTCAGAGCGTCTTTCGGCTGAAGCAAGGCTTAGCAGCGCTTGACTGCCGGCACAATGTTCTCTGCGGAGGAGCACGAGTTGCCCCACTGCAAAAACGAAAGTCACGCCACGGGTTACAGAAAACGAAGAACGAAGACAGTCAGCTGAGAACACTCTCTTCCTTCTGAGAAGTAAAAGACAGTGCAGGGCTTCACTTTCCGCTTGCCCTACGCAAGCGACATGAAGCTCACACGGTGCACTCTCTCCTTCCCTTCACCGTTGTATCTGTCATTGTGTTCTCTGCCTCTCGGAGCATAAAGGTAGGAGCAGCTGTTTCCCCGAGGGGCTGGAAGAGAAATAAGTAGCGGCGAAAGCAGCTCTAGCGGAACTTTTCCTTTAGCACTGCCAAAGAGAATTCGGCTGGCCGGCCAGCGGCAGGCACGCTCCTCACGCCGTCAGTACGCTGCGCACACAAGCCCTGTACCGTGCGGCTTCGTTCTACGCCTCGTGTGAGCCACGGCAATTTCTTTCTCCGGTGTGGAGAATAGTGCTCTATTTCTCGCAGAGAACACTGTGCCGGCAGTCAAGCGCTGCTAAGCCTTGCTTCAGCCGAAAGACGCTCTGACAGCGCACTTGACTTCTCAGCCCGTATTGCGCCTCTCGCCCTCTGAATCTCAAGGGAAAGCTTTTCGACTGCGGCTCACTCGGACACCTGTGCCAGAATAATAAGGCTGCCCGCAGCTCTCCCCTGCAACTTGAGCAAACTCGTATTTGCACCACTTTTCAGGAACACTCCTCTTTCCTTTACCGCCTGCAAAGCCCCGTCCCAGCCCGGCGCTCTCTGCACGGCCCTTGTCACGGCCAAGGAGCGCCGCACACATTCTAGCCTCGCAACGACCAAAGATCCGGCTGGCCGGCTGGCCGAGGAAAAAGAGCCAGGAATGAACGTCTGCTTCTTCGCCCCTTCCGTCGCCCGGCTTTGTGGTGCTGCTTTGAAAGTGTCGGACGTTGAAAGACTAACGCTGCAAGTGCTTCTTTCCTGGCACAGCTCGCTGAGCGACAAGCTAGACGCACAGCTCGCAATCATCTGCGAAGAAGAGAGTCTCACTCCACCAGGAGCTGAGGGAAAACCGTCCATAGCACGCTGCGGATGCGTGCAGCAGAGACGGCGAAAAGCGGCAAAGCTGAATGCTGTCGCTGAGTTTCAGTTGTGTCCAAGTCACATCGGGCGAAGAGCGAAGCCGCAGGGAAGCGGGCTTCTTTGCGCAGCGTGCAGACTGCCAGAGCAGCGTGCCTGACCATTTCTCGCCCTGCCGATGTTGCGTTAGCAGTCCAAAGCCACAAGATGGCGCTGTCAACTCGCAAAAGAAGGAAGCGCTCCGAGGGCAGCTCGAAACCACTCCGAGGCTAGAGCCGCCTTGGAAACGTCCCTGCTCTCAAGCGTCCTGTTGCCAGCGCGAAAAGATTTGCCTGATCTTCCTCTCCCACGTGCGGAGCCTTCTTTGCACCGCACTCAAACGGCAAGACGAACTCCTTTGCCCTACATGCTTTCCACTCTAGCTGAATCTGCCCACTCGGAAACATCTAGCAAAAACAGAGCTGGCACAAGTGCCAGCTAATAATGCCCTTGCTGTCTGCAGCTTCAGCTGCACCCATCGAGCTAGCCGCACACACCCTGCTCGCGGCACTTTCCTTCCTCAGCACTAGCTACCTTCCGAAGCCTTCACTCTCACAGAGTCAGGATGCAAACGGAACAGCACCAGGGACTGCTGACACACTAAAGCTCCCAGGACAAAATGCTCAACAGCCTGGCATCTGCCTTTGCACTGACAGTTGAGCAGCTCAAGCCCAGAGAACTGCCTATTGGCAAAAGCCTCTTCATTCCTTGAGGCCACCCAGTGTGCACGTCTAAACGTGCTTTCTTTACGGAAGAGTGGTAATCCAAAGAAATGGCATGGCCTCCTACAAAATACAAAGCATCCAGGGACTGATCCACATGCAGTGTTGAATGGTCAACAATTGCACCTACCTAGAAGGTGTCAGGACAGAAGAATCTTGCCGGACTCTTCCACCCCATGATGTCATAACATCTGCTCCAGCAACACTGGCACTATGAATCATAGGCGAATCAGACAGGGCACAGGAGGGCAAGGCTCAGCAATGGCATGAAAAAGGCGTCTTGAGTTCCAGGTGGGGGAGGGGCGAGAAAGACAACGCGAAGCACTGGAAGGATTCAAGGGCAAAAGGAAGATGCTCCGTAAGGCAATGAGAGTCCTAGAAGGAGAAGGAAATGAAAAGCTGGATCTGGACAAATCGAAAGGGACGTCACGAGGGGGATGAGTGAGCAAGTCAATGCAAGGCGCTGCAGGGGCGGAAGGCTGAGACGAGGCTACAGACCGCACAGCAAAGCAATGCAAGGCATGGCGAAGCGTGTCAGTAGCGAGCACTGCCAGACGGCCGTGGCAGTGAGGGTGGGGTGGCTGCGTGCAGTGCAGCGCGTGTGGGAGTGGGTGTGGGGTGGTGTGTGCTTGCAGGGTTGTGCGGGGGCAGGGGTGTGCGGGGTAGGCGCGTGTGTGTGTATGGGGAGGGGGTATGTGTGTGCTGGTAGTGTGTGCTGGCTACGTGCCTGTGTAGCGCAGGTGTGTGTGTGGGTGTGTGTGTGTGTGTGCAGAGGTTTGGGGAGTAGGTGGGGGGGGTGGGGTGTAGTGCCAGGGGGACCCACGCAGCGCCAAGCAGGTGTGGGACTGAGAGAAGTAAGATGAATATGTCTGTCCAAAGAGACCGTGGGATTCCGCTTGCAGACAGGGCTAGGAAGCGATAGACAGGCAAGGAAGAGAAGAAGCTGTTAGTTGTTGCAAATGCTACTAATCACCACAGACTGTTGCTCAGGCATGGCACTGTTAAATTCCTGAAGCTAGAGCAAGAGGACAAAACTGAATAGAATGACGATGAGTTTCTTCTTTCTTTCTTTCTTTCTTTAATGTAAACCAAATAAGAGGCGATAGTGGAGTGCGGCATCCCGTAAGCGATAAGCTCAAGGCAGTGGGGAAAAGGGAGAGGGAGATGCAGCCGGGAACTTAGGATATGAAGGAGGCTACAAGGCGGCAGGATTAGAGAAAGCCCAGGGCAAATGGCCCATGGCCTGTCTCATTCTTGAAATAGTTAGGGGACTAGTCTGTTCTTCTCTTTGGCCATAAACAAGTGGAATGTGGATGAGTTTTGCCAGCAGGAGGGACTTGCTGCGGGGTGTCAGTGTGCCCCTGCCCCCCCCATCCCCCACCCCCTCCTATCCCCCCCCCACCTCCCCTCCACCCCTCCAATTGCGAAGCCACATCGCTGCTGGCGCGGGCAGGGCTGAGGCCGCTGTCAACAGCAGCCGAGGGGGCGTGGAAGGGGTGGCTGCGGCAGGATCGGCCGTGTGACACCGCCCACTGGCACCGCCTCCATCTCTCCTTTGCCTCGCCACCCGCCGGGCGCGCTCCCAAGCGGCGGCGCTGACCGGCTGCTTGGCGCTGCCGGAAGCCAGCAGCCGCCGAGGCTGTCCCGGCAGGACCGTGCCCCGGCTTCGCCAGCGGCTCGGCCGGAAACGGCGGCGCGCGTGTGCCGCGTGGCGCGGAGCACAGGCGTTGCGGGGCAGGCGCGGCTGGCCCACGCGAGGAGAGAGGGGCCGCGGGCGGGGCGGGGCGGGCGTGGCGCTGTGCGCATCCGCTTCCTGTCGCTCGGCTCCCGCCGCCGGCAGCGGCACGGCGGGCGCCGTGTGAGCCCGCGGAGCGGCGGCGCCGGCCGGGCAGTGCGCGCTCTGGCATGCGGCCGGAGGCGGCCGCAGCGAGAGGCTCCTGGCAATGCCCGTACGGTGGTCCGAGCGGGGAGCAGAGGCCGGCCTTCCGGGGGGCTATGAGGCGTGCCCGCCTTTACCCCGCTGCCCTCCTTGCCGCACGTGGCCCATTGCAGCCAATCGGCCGTTCCCGCAGCGGCGCCGGCGGCAGCGAGCCGGCAGCGCGCGCTCCATGCCGTGCCGGCCGCTGCCGCCCAGCGCCGCGCTCCGCCGAGGCATTTTCTCCCCCATCCTGAGAGAGACATACGGGACGCTGAATGTGGAGACTGCCTGTCGGCGGGAGCAACTTGCCTTCACTGACCACCTCTTTTTGCCTCCCGATTTCAGGTACCTTGCGCTGGTGCTGAAGAGTTTGGCAGCGAAGCTGGCGGAGGTGCTGCAAGAGCTCAATGGCAAGGAGCTTTTCAGTGCGACGCTCGGAGGTAGAAGATCCATAGCTGAAAGCAAAAAAGGTCAGAGCATGTAATCGGCCACAGTAATGCTAAGTTGTTCATCTTTGCCAACTGCTTGCAGAGTTGCTCTTTTCTTTAGGTAATGGGGCCAGAGGTGCACGGGCTCAGGATTTGGAGATGATGTTAGGTGCGGGCTTGGTGAAGAAAGTGGAGCGGTCGATGCTGCATTCTGCCAAATTTTGACAGGTCTTTCTGTATTCCTCAGTCCTGTGACGTTAGCAAAAGCCTGAAAATAGGTTTTGCAGAACATCCGTTTCTTTTCCTACTAGCAGTAGTCACCTTGTCTTTAGGAAAGTAAAGGTTCTTTATTTTTCTGCATGAGCATCAAGTGCTTTTGATCAGCGTTGGTGTGCGTGCCTTAGCCTTGTTGTTGTCTTCCTTGGAGAACTTGTGCAATACTCAGATGATCAGTGGAGGTTTTAGACTGCAGTGGTGGGCTTGAAAGCTTCCAGTAGCAGCAGCAGGGAGATGCTGTGCACATTTTGGATTTTCCTTTGTCTGAACCTTGTGCAAGGCTTCAGTTTTCAAGCAGTTTGAAGAGCTGCAAAGTTACCACTGATGGTTTAGTCAAGTTATCCTGTGATTTAAGTGACTAGTGAAGCCCGTACTAAGGCAATGTAGAGAAGCATCCCAGAAAGGTTGGATTGGAGAACAGGCAGTTCTGAAGACAGCTGTTTGTTGTAGGAGAAGGAGAATGTAGGAGTTGATTGAAGAGCACTGCATGCACAAAAGGTTAAGGAGGAGCCATCTTTTGATGTCCCCTCTATGCTTGTTCTCATTTGAAATACTGAACATTCTGCAGGTTGGTTTTGTAAGGCGTGTGGGTTTGTTTTGTTTTTTATTGGGGGGGGGTGAGGGAGGTGGGGGAATGATGGGTGTTGGGTTTTTTTATTTCCAGAATAGTGTACAAAGAAGCTATGCCCAAAAGCAGCACTGTTTCTCTTACTCTTCTTAATTTTTCCTGCCTCAAAGAGCATTTGGTTAAAAAAACCTTAATAATCCTCCATTTTGCCGGATGCAGGAAGGGGGAAAGTAACTAGGAGATTTTGGAAGCCGGAAGAGAATTTCTTGCCCTCTGATGTTATGAAAAAGCATGGAGGGGGAAAAAAAACCAACCTGTTAGGAAAATTCAGATTCAATGCAATTTAAACAATTGCATTGCTCAACCAACAAATATGAAGGGACCAGCTTTATACACAGCTTTAAACTTTTGAAGCCCTCTTAAAATAACAGTTGGAAATAGACTCATCCAAGTTTGTTCTATTGCAAGACTAGATGGAGTTAGGGGATCAGGAAGATGAGAAAGTGAGTCCGTCTATATTATCTATTGCAGTGGGAGTATGGCTTCCATTTCACTCACAGCCTCCCATCTGCTCCACGTGAAGGTGCTTTCAGTTGGTGAGAGCAGAAGGTGCTGAAATTCTTCAAAGTGGTGCCTGAAAGGTCATTCAGTCCTTTTCCGATGTAATGGGATTTGTTGGTGTATTCAGCACCCTGATGCTGTGGTCTGGAGTCCAGACCACAAATGGTCAAACTTGTGCTGATGGTAGTAGGAAGAGAACCAGATCCAAAACTTGGATTTGATCTTTTTTCTGCATAATTGTGGAAAAGGGATTTGTTTTTCTTTGTCTATTGAAAGAGGCAGGGATGAAACAAATCTTGAAGAGGTCAAGGATGTTTCTGACCTGCAGAAGATTGCTTCCAAACTTTCTGGTACATGCTGACAATAAGAGCCCGTGTTTGTTTGCTTGTTTGCTGGGGCTTTTGGATCTATTTGAGACGTTTGAAAATGTCTTTGTCAGGTTTCAGTATGGAAATCTTAGAAAAGTTGTGTTAGCCCGTTTCAAGTCAGTCTAAACCTGGCAAATAGAAGTGCCAGGTAAAAAAAGGAAGGTTTGGTCTACACTTGCATGTGTGAATGGAAAAAACATGAGGCTTACTCCTCTCCTTTGTTTGTATTTGATCCTGGATGTTATTATTTGCTGAAACCTTTGCTTAAAGAGGAAGTTTGCATTTTCTCTTGACTCCTTCTCCTACTTGTAGTAAAATGTGTTTTAGCTTGACTTTCTAAAAGTGCATAGCATACTTCTGCTACAGAAGCAAGCAAGCATCTGTGTTGCTGCAAATTGTGATTTTGTTAGCAAGTGGAGCACTTAATGTTTCTTTGAGCTTCTTTCTATACTTGTATTTCAATAGGATTAAAAGCAGAACATATACTTGAAGGTCTCCATTTGTGGAGGCGGTCCTCATTCACTTGCGGTGAATATAGCTGAAGAGCCGCTTTGTGATATTGGCCCCATATGGTGTGTCCTCAAGGGATCCCTGGGACTGCAGAAAATGGGAGCGCCCTTGAAGCTGTGTGCCACATGTGGCAGCCTGTGAAGATCCAGCAGGCACTGCAGTGTCTGAAAGCGTGCTCGGAAGGCGGACGTTGTAACGTCAATAATTTCCCGAGTTTCTGGAGCAAAGAGCAGGTCTGTAAACATCTTAATGTCTTTTAAGGAACTCTTGCATTTCTGTAAGCACTGTTGAAATGAGTTGGTTTTTGTAGCGGACAAGAGGGATCCTATAAACTGATGCCTTACTATGGGACGGGATGAGACTGAACGGGACGGGAGGGGATGGGATGGGATGTAATGGGATGTGATCGGATGGGATGGGATGGGATGGGACGGGATGGGATGGGATGGGATGGGATGGGATGGGATAGGATGGTACAGTATGGGATGGGATGGAATGTGTTGACATGGAATGGGATGGGATTGGAAGGGATGCGATGCAAAGAAATGGACTGGAATTAAATGGAATGGAATGGAACGTGACAGGATGGGATAAGATAGGATGGAATGGGATGGGAAGATATAATGGGATGGGATGGGATGGGATGGGATGGGATGGGATGGGATGGGATGGGATGGGATGGGATGGGATGGGTTGCGATGGGATGGGATAGGATGGGATGGGATTGGATGGGATGGGATGGGATGGGATGGGATGGGATGGGATGGGATGGGATGGGATGGGATGCGATGGGATGGGATGCGATGGGATGGGATGGGACGGGACAGGACGGGACGGGATGGGATGCAATGCGGTGGGGTGGGGTGTGATGGGATGCGATGCAATGGGATGGATTGGGGTGGGATGGGATGGGGTGGGATGGGATGGGATGGGGTGGGATGGGATGGGATGGGATGGGATGGGATGGGATGGGATGGGATGGGATGGGATGGGATGGGACGGGACAAGACGGGACGGGATGGGACGGGACAAGACGGGACGGGACGAGACGGGATGAGATGGGACGGGATGGGACGGTGTAAGAGTCTGGACGGAAATCCCTATCTGCCTCACGACCATCTACAGAAGCAGAGGCTGAAAACGCAGAGACCCTAAGAGGGGAAAAGGACTTTTGCACAATGAAGTCCGGCCAGATCCTGGTGGGGTGCCTGCCAGGTGCCCAGCTGTACTGCAGAGCTGTGCTGCAGAGGCGTGTTGACACATGCCCGTGGAACCGTGCCGCTCGGCTAACGGGGCGGAAAGGACTGCACAAGAACTAGATGGCTTGTACACTTGCTCCTGTACCCTAAAACAATGGGCCCTACTCCCCCACCTGCTTGCCATTTGCCCCTCGCCTCTAGAGGGATTGCCTCATCTCTTGGTTACCTGCCCCTGGCTTTCGAAAAGACTATCAAGAGACTCTCAAAAAGTACCCCTACGAGATCTCCCTACGGACGAGACGGAATCCATCGGATCTGGACAATGAGGACTTCGTCGTGCTGTGGTAGCTATAACACCCCCTTTTTTTTGCTCTGTGTCTCTCTCTTCTACATCGGATGGGGTGGGATGGCATAGAATGGAATGGGATAGGATAGGATGGGATGGAATAGGATAGGATAGGATAGGATGGGGATGGGATGGGACGGGGTGGGATGGGACAGGACGGGAAGGGACGGGATGGAATGCGGTGGGATGGGATGGGATGGGATGGGGTTCGGGTGGGATGGGATGGGATGGGATGGGATGGGATGGGATGGGACGGGATGGGATGGGACAGGATGGCATGGGGTGGGATGGGGTGGGATGGGACAGGATGGGATGGGATGGGATGGGATGGAATGGAATGGGACAGGGTGGGATGGGACGAGACAGGATGGGATGGAATGGGATGGGACGGGACAAGACGGGACGGGACGGGATGGGATGCAATGCGGTGGGGTGGGGTGGGATGGGATGCGATGCAATGGGATGGGTTGGGGTGGGATGGGATGGGATGGGATGGGACGGGACGGGATGGGATGGGATGGGATGGGATGGGACGGGGTGGGATGGGATGGGATGGGATGGCAAGGTTGGATGGGAAGATGAGGTGGGATGGGAGGATGGGTTGGGATGGGACGGGTTGGGATGGCATGGCATGGCATGGCACGATTCAAGATAGGATGGAATGGGATGTGATGAAATTTGACGAGGGGGCAGAGCGCGGCTGGGCAGGGTGGGGTGAGGTTGAGCCAGGTGCTGCCAGCCTTCCTTTCCATGACCCTGTTGCTGGGAGTGGGGTGCCCACTCCTAAAATTTGGCACGGAACAGGATTTCTCCCAGACCCAAGCTGCCACCAACTTGGACTCTGGCTACCCTTGGAGTGCCACAACCCTCTGCCAAGTCGACATCAAGAAACTGGGGAGCTGAGTTATCTTTCACAGGGAAGAGGGCTACCCTTCATTTCCAAGGCCTGTGTCTCAGAGCTGGCTGCCGCCTCCTGAAACTCTGCCTGCAGCTGCATTTCTCCCAGACTCAAGCTGCCACCACCTAGGACTCTGGTTGCCCTTGGAGTGACAAATTCCTCCCTGGAACTGACATCAGCAATCTGGGGCACTGACTTTTCTTTCACATGGCAAAGACCATCTTTCGTGTCAAAGGCTCCCTGTCTGCCAGCTGGCTGCCGCCTCCAAAGATTCCGCACAGAGCTGCAGTTCTCCCACAGCCATGCTGCCACCAGCTAGGACACTGGCAGCCCTTGGAGTGCCAAAACCCTCCTCCAAACTGACATCAAGGATCTGGGGCACAGAGTTTCTTTTGACAGGGACAAGGGCCCACCTTCATGTCCCAGCTCCAAGGAGCGGAGCTCGCCGACGCCTCCTCACTTTCCGCAGGGAGCACCATTCCTCCCAGACCCAAGCTGCCACCAGCTAGCATTCTGGCTGCCCTTGGAGTGACAAATGCCTTACCTAAAGTGACATCAAGAAGCTGGGCAACACACTTGCTTTTTCACAGGGAAAAGGGCAAGCCTTTGTGGCACAGCCCAAAGGCACACAGCACGCTGCCCATTCCCAACATTTCCCACCCAGCTGCCTTTCCCTTCATAATAGTGTCTCCTGTGCCTCACTTCCCTTCTACTACTGTAAGAGTCTGGACGGAAATCCCTTGTCTGCGTCACGACCATCGACAGAAGCAGAGGCCCAAAACCCAGAGACCCTAAGAGGGGAAAAGGACTTTTGCACAATGAAGTCCAGCCAGAACTTGGTGGGATGCCTGCCAGGTGCCCAGGTGTACTGCAGAGCTGTGCTGCTGAGCTGTGCTGCAGAGGCGTGTTGGTACATGCCTGTGGCAACCGTGTCCGCCCGGCTACCGGGACGGAAAGAACCGATCTATATGTCCGGTACAGCTGCACCTGTACTCTAAAACAATAGGCCTTACTCCCCACCTGCTGCCTACTTGCCCCTCGTCTCTGGAGGGATTGCCTCATCTCTTGCTTACCTGCCCCCCGCTTTCGAAAAGACTATCAAGAGACTCTCAAAAGGTACCCCTACCAGTACTCCCTACGGACGAGACGGAATCCATCGGATCCGGACAACGAGGATCTCCTCGTGCCGTGGTAGCTATGCCCCTCCTTTCCTTTTCTCTCTCTCTTTCTTCTCTCTCTCTCTCCTCTATCGCATAAGCGTGTTGTTGGCACTCAATAAAGTGCTTTGGATTTTGATTGAAGCTAAAATACTTGGCCCTGTTTTCTTTTGCACTCTGAGATTCAAAGTAACGAACCATCACGACCCCCGCTCCTACGAGCGGATCGTGACATCAATTGGCGTCACGGACAGGATCCTGAGGCAGAAGGGGCTGCAAGGTTTTGTGTAATTTGTAACAGGGGAAGGACGTTTTGCTCCAGCCGCTCCTAGCCCGACACTCCAAAAGGGTGAGCGGTGTCTAGAAAGCAAGGGGGGGCATCTCGAATTTCCCGCAAACTGCACATGCCTAGGTGAAAAGCACCCCTATACTCTGTTGAGGGTTCTGTCTTCAGAATTTCACAAAAGAATCTCTTGGTGCAAAAGGGGGAGTGTTGTGTTTCTTTTTAAGGTGGCTGTGTAAGGAGTTAGTCTACTGGGTGTTAGGAGAGGCAACGGATTGTAACTAAACAGAGCCTCCAGTAGACTCAGTCTCTTCGCCACTTTAGGGAAGAGAAGGGGAACGCAGCCCGCTTCTCGGTATTGTGGATGCAACTAAGTTTTACCTCCCTAAGGCGGTTTTCATTATCCCTTCGAAAACATGACCTCAAACACTAAAACAAAACATAGAGCTGCATTTGATGCTTTGTTAGCAAAACACAATGCCCCACCCTCTCCAGGAGGGGAAGAGTGGGCACAAAACAACTGGTTTAATTTAGAAAATGTGATTGATAGAATTTACTCTTTACAGCGTGGGTCAAAATTGAAACTTGGCCGAGATAAAGCTGTCATTTGCTCTGTACTAGGAGCATGCCTTACATCGGCTAGAGATCACCGCTTTAAGCGGTGCAGTGAACAGGAAACAATAATAGACTCGCTGCAAAACTTAGTAGAAATTTTACAGAAACAATTAGAGGAAAAAGAGAATTATATTCTCTTGTTACAAGATCTCTTGAGAGAAAAATGTTTTAAAAACTCAAGGAACACCGATCCAGCACAAGACACAAAGGAAAAGGACTCACTTTACCCCCACAAAGAATTCAAGCAAGTAAAAAATTGTGGGCAAAACTGCTGTCCTCCTATGACACCTTTAATTAAAACAGAATATGTCTCCCAAGTGTCACTCACCGCAGGAGACCAAATTCATTGAACTGAACAGGAGGCCAGTGGATACTGGGGACATGATGTTTTCTTAACAACAGGAGACAAACATAACACCTCGTCCCTAACTCAGCATGCAACTTTCCAAGCTGGGGGACTCAATCCTCCA